>JAUEJL010010522.1:0-10048 GCA_032274825.1 Drosophyllum lusitanicum | reverse complement strand
CGAGTCGAGTTTTGAGCCTCGAGCTTTGGAACCGAGTCGAGCTCGAGCTTGGCACTGTGTCGGCTCGGCTCGGCTCGGCTAGATTACATTGATAGGCATGTGACAATGATGTCTTGATGGAGAATCAAAAGATGAACACCATCACAAAGGTCAACCTTTTAAGGGGATTTCAAACTTTAGGACAAATATTCATGAAAGCTATGTGTGAAATATATAGTTGATCTTGAGAAGCATAGAAAGTTTCACTTGTACTGTGAACAACTGCAGTGTCATGAAGTAGATTTCTTTGCCTGATTCTGCATTTTGGGTTTTGTTCTTGGGAGAAATTAAAGGGTATGGTACTGTTACAAAAAAAGAAGCAAGTATTTGATTTCTTTAAAGGAATTAGATGCAATTTGATAAAAGAGAAAGGCAAAAGTATTTCACATCATTTTTTCTAAGCAGGTAGCATCTCCTATTGTGGCGTAGCCCAGTGGTATAGGGGTTTTACCCCATAGCTCAGGTTCAAGTCCGGACAGTGGGGTTTTTTCTATAAAATGGTGGAGGGTATTACTCCCTCATGGTGCGTGGCTTGAAACTTGCATACTGTCTTATATGGATGTCACTATGAACCCATCCCACTAAATTCGCTGTTAAAAAAAATGTAGCATCTCCTAAAGTCATATGCTGGCTGAGAATTTGTTATAATATAACCAATGGTCTACAACCCATCATTATGACACCTTTCAACATTCTGATTCTTATTTCAGCGTTAGAAGCATCGATATCGTGAAGAACATGCCCACCCGTCTTTTAAGATTCCAATTTCTGGTATCATGATCATTTAAGATAAAAAGATTTGTCTTTTATCGAAGTCAGAACAACTACAGTACTACCAATCCTATCAAGACGGGTAATGAATATTTCATAATTGTGTTTCATGGCAAAGCTTCATTGGTTTCCTCATATAGATTACTGCTCATCTTTTAATAGGATAGCAGAGCTAGAAAAATTGCCTAAAAGATGTTGAATTTACATTGCTTATAATTTTATTTTGGGTGAAAATACTTTAATTTATGTCGGATGGAAAAGGGTTCTAACGAGAACTGTTTTTCGTATGATTATTGCGAGAACTAATATTAACCTTTGATTAAAATAAAGGTTCTACTATTTATAATCCCTAATATCTAGATTGACCCCTAATTATTACTTTTTAGGTAAACTCTTAAATTTATTTTAACTCTTTACTTTAATTGCTTAGAGTTTCCATAAATTTATTTTTTCTCTCTCTTCAAAACATATTTTCTAACACTAACACACATAATCTCTATCTCTTCAACTTCACTCATGAATAGTAAAATATTAACTTATTATTAGCTTTATGTTTTATATAAATGAAAAGAAAATAAAATACACAAGAGCTTAACTTAGAGCTTTTTTGTTTTAATAATTATTATGTGAAAAACTAAAAACTATTTTAATGAGTATAAACCGTAGAAGTTGTAAAATGATGTTAAATTTAACAGTTTTTTTCTTTTTTTTCCTTTTTGTATTTTTATATCAAACGTTTTTTTATTAGTGTAAAATGAATGTGTATTTTACTAACTAGCTTAACACCCCGTATATAAACATAGGTGATGATTAAAGTAAATTTTAAATATATTTATGTTTGTGTATAGTAAAACAATTATAAAACATACAGAAAGTATTGTAATAACGAACGTCACAGACATTGTATTCTCCACCAATACTGCTTTTTAGATAGTAAATTTGAATAAACAACAAACATTTTTACTTAGGTTTTACAAAACAGATAATACATGAGTATGTAATAAGTTTATGAATTAATATGAAACATACAGTTAGATATATCACTTAAAGACATCCGTGGAGTTTTTTTTATCATTTGCAATTGATATTGCTAAGTTCTAAATATGATTTTTGTCTGTAGTTCTGATAAATTGTGTTTTCTTGTTTCTTATTGAAGGCTATCATATTGAAGTTCTCTTTAGAGCTTTTTTGTTTTTTATTGAAAGTTTATCATATTAAAGTTCTCTTTGGAGCTGATGAAGACTGTTCTATAATCGCCATAATTGAAAAATAAACAATAAAGAATACAAGTTTCTTAACAAACGTATACGTGAAAAAAAACGAAAAAGACGGTCGCTGTATGTGAATCATTACAGCTTGAATCATGACTTTCTCCATCGATCTCCATAATAGAAGACAAAAATAACAAAGAAAGAAAAAACTTGAAGTGATATGTTATAACGCCATTTTCAGGCTAAAATATCATTATTAATGAGTCATTAACGATGTCACAAACAGTTATCACAATTCTCGCACAAAAAATAGTTCTCATTTGAATTTTTTCTGGCCCTTCGGTGAAAAGCTGGCCTCAATTCTCAAATACCATAATAAGTGACTCGATAACAACTGGAAGCATTCTTAAACAAAAATCATGAAATGATATTTAGAACTTATCTACCAACCTTAAAAAGACTCCCAACAAATTATGCAAAACAGATCAAACACAGGGTGAATAGAAATTCAAGAAATGCATTTCAAAGGAAAGAAGAAAATACATCATCACAAGAAGATTTTACCTGCTCTGGCTAGTTAGAAAATAGATGGGTTTGTCATACAAAGTCGAATTTTTATCCACCCAAAACCCGCCTCTTGTAACCGAAACACCAGTTTGAAAAGTGAAAGTTATGCACAACAGTATACACAAGGGAAGGCCTTTAAAGAATCTTCTTTTCTGCAATCAGTAGTTTTCTAATAGAACAACAAGCGTGCCATTTTGATTGTGCATATCAACGACTTCGCAGCTTCTAAGAGAGAGACGGATGTGTAAGGTAAGATAGGTCCTCTTGTGGGATCAAACAGCTCATGTGTCAGTCACGCCATGCTGAGAAACACTAACTAGGCATTGTGCTTTTTGTTGAGGTCATAGAGCACACATAAATCTGCTGCCGTCTTCATCTGTAAATCATTCATAGAATTTCAGGCATAAATTACAAGGAACTATTAACATTGCGATAGTTGACGAATTGAGACACGTTCCCACACTCAACTATAGTTTTGCAGCAAACTATTGACATTCAACCCGTTTACAGGTAAATGGAGTGATTTAGGTTGTAGCTATAAATAGAACAAGTTGGAAGTATAGCCGAAATTGTATTCAAAGGCATCCAACTAAAACTACTAATCCAGAAATACTACCTATCTAAATTAAATAAAATTTAATATTTATTCAGATCTTTACAAAGGAAATACATACCAAGGGATTGTTCAGTGTTACCATGTCCTTTTACCTCTTCATAGTTTTTATCTCGTTTACTTTAGCATTAATGAGTTGATGTACTAATATGTTTTTGACTGACATTCTGATACCTAATTTTCATTCAGAAGCAACTTGTGTTGCTTCCAGTTGTAAGATCAAGATAAAATGAAAAAAGGATACACCGCATACACAATATAACAGGTTAATGAAATATGAAAATCAAATGATGTGTATCGAAACTCCTTGCATGTAACAATATCAACAGAAAGAACCTTGCATGTAACCAAAGCAAAACAAATGGAACGCATAAATCCCTGAAGCTATGAAATTATGGATCCACACTTTACACAAACTAGGGCTTCATATATCTTGCAGTCAATTGAACGAACTCAGTTGAGAATGCTATAGGCTTATAGGTAACATATTGACCAACAAATGAGATACAGTGACACTTTGACTCACCCGGAAAGCATGCTGAATATTTTCAAGACTACCATTTGTGACGAAATCAAAAGATCACCTGAAGGTTATGTGTGTTCGATTTCAAATAATTCAAGTCATCCAAACATTCTTAGCCTACCTTTTTAATTGTGTCTAAATAAACCATATGTGAAACCTAAATATTCTGGAACAACAAAGTTACTACAATCTGAGGGGACATTTGGTCTATAGTTTGAAATCCTTTCACGAGTTTGGTTTGCAGAAAATAAATGAAATCCTTTGCTAACATAGGGAATGTTTCACTTATATTTAATAACATCAGTAATTTCTAAATCGATACTATTCAAATTCTTTCTCCTTTGATCACTTGAGTTTCAAATTTCAAGAGATTTTTAGTTACAAGCAAATTGCACATTTGATCAACAGAATCAAATATGTCGTTTATTGGAATAATAAGATTGAGTGACTGGACTCTCTTGGAATCGGCTTATACTATTCTTAAAAAGAAAAAAGAAAAAACCCTACTAGCAGACATTGGACAATTTGTGAGGAGTGGATGTAGAACATGAAGGTCCAAGTACATTGTAAATGACTTTTAGCAGAAGGATCTAGTAAGTGAAAAGTAAGAAACTTGTAAATAATAATGAACGTCCCTCAGGTATAATCATTATTTGTCCAGAGAAAACCATGCCAAACAAATATTATGTGAACATTTAATATAGTATATGATATGGAAGTGAAGACTAACACTGTATATAGCATCTTTGCTGTTTTTAATAATAATCACCTCTTAAGAAGGTTATGCCAACTTTAATTGGTCAATGAGGAAAAACGTTAAAAACCCATGAAATTTATTATAGCACAAACTCTGTATAAGAAAGTAAAGATGTTGGATTGTATAAGAGTAAGTAAAAATCATCATGATACCTGTATAATATTGACTAATTGCTTGGTTGCCCATCCAAAGAGAAGCAAAGCAAGTAATGCCGAATATACTATACTTTGTTGTGCAGCCCCCAGCAAAACCTAATTTTCATACACAGATGAAAAAAATACATCTGTAGCTCCAATATATATTAAACAAGAGTACGTCACCAAATAAAAAGGATTTAGGCTTACATCGGTCATCTTTTCCGACTCCTTTGCTAAAAGAAACAAAATTATGTAAAGAACCTGCAGATCCAGTTCATAAGAGTAGGCTTTTAGCAGAGAAATTTCTACATGAAGAAAAGGCAAGTAAACGGTAAGCTTTTACCTCGCAAGCTGCGCAGCAGTATCCCATAAACATCCTGTTTCCATAGTATAACTTAAATAACCAACTGGTGCTGTCTTTGACATCTTTATGATTAGATTTACCGACCAAGAAGGTACTGCAGTCAAAAAAGTGGTTGATACAATTAATAATATCTAGTTTTATGCAACAAAAAGATGCAATTTCGACCCATTTACTTATCAGTGGGTTGATTTGGGTTATGTTTTGTATCAAACAGGCCTTAAGTCAACCGAAAACAAACCGTTCAAATGGTATAAAACATCTTAGTATTTTATTGCCTAAAACATCCTTTGGGTTAAGTTCTAGCTTAAAAAGAAACAGATCAAATGGTAGAACGGGTCATAGGTTGCCAAGTGTTTTTAATGCTTAAATCATCTTAAATTATTTTATTCAAAAATTTTGGATTATAAGCAATTTATGTAATCAGTTTGACTCACTAACTATTTGCAAAAAGTTTGAAAATTGTGGACAAAATATGTTTCCGCTCAACCCATTTCCACCCGTACAATTCTTTTTTTCGTTTTAACATGTTACACAACCTGCCCGGCCAGCCTATTTTGCCACTTCTATATAAACTAATGAAGATTCGAGCTCCAGCTCATAATCAAACGACATAAAAAATGAAAAGGGTGTGTGCATACCTGTACATTTGTAACCAATGGCTTGCAATATCCAAAGCAAGCAATGAAAGGAATATAAAGCTAGGTCTGCAAGTAAAAAAATAAATTCAGTAATGAATATAAATACAAACACATATATTGCAGCATTAAAGGTTTAGGTAAGAATTAAAAACCTGTAGACTTGAGAGAGAATAACCAGAAGACAGGCAGTGCTTATCCTGCGAAATGCCAAATTTGTTACAAATATGAAATAAAAACAATGAACATCAAGATACATTATGGGTTGAAATATAATATTAATAGGCGGTTGAAATATAAAATTAATGCAAAGAATTAAACAAGAAGTCATTATTATTACCTATCTGTGACCATGTCCAGAACAGCCCCGAAGGTTGAAACTACAAGGGTAAAATAATAGAAAATATATATAAATGAGATAGAAATAACAAAAAGTCCTGGAAAATGAGATAGAAATAACATGAAAACCCTGGAAACAGTGAAAATGGTTAGAAATCAAAAGATTAAACCTTATTCAAATAGTAAATAGCTCAAAGGTTAAACATAATCTCTAGCCAACAATGTAGTGTATATTAAAATGAAAAATGCAACTAAAGACATTTTCATAATAACAGTTATAGATTATTCCTTACCTTGATTAAATTTGCGAGCAAACCAACCATCCAAGGCATCACATACAAAGCTGAATAACAAGATCAACCATTCATTATTCTAATTACAGCCTTTCAAAAAGATGATCTCTTAGTTGCACCTGAAATCAGGCTATTTAACAACGTTTTATAATTTTATTCTTTACCTGATGAAATAGAGGATTGAGAAAAGCTCTTTATTGGTAAAGCATATCGCAAAGGCAAAGCAGTTCAGCAGAACTCTTATGTACCCTGTACATTATAGACATAAGCGGTCAAATTCATGACAGAATAGCTTATTACTTCACAAAATCTAGCATGTTTTGTATACTTATTATATAGAATCAATTAAAAATAGCAGAAAATAAAAAGATGCATGAAAGAAAGAGTAACAAGTTAAGAGAAACAAAATTGCTTATTAATAACTATATAAAAGATACTAAATGAACAAACCAGTTTTAACAAAACTCAGCAACATTTGCAATTTAATAAATAAGAAAGGGGGCAAACAAATCATTATAATAACAAGAATATCAAGGACATAGAGCATATGAAGTTCTATTGGCCTTCCAGATTCAATTAATAATTAAAATGTTCTTACATAGCAATTTAGTATGCATATTTTTAACGGCAAAAAACTTACGCATACTCGACCTTCTTGAGACTTGAACCCACAACCACTTGGTTAGTGGGCCACCTTTTGATACTGCTAGGGGTGATGGGCATGTTTATAGGTAACAAGGCATCAAAAAGTAAAAAGGGTTACAAAGATTATTTTTCACCATATTGTGTGACATGTGGTTACTACAATTTAACTTATTTTTTTAATTGGTTGATCAACATATAGTCGTATATATTGATTTATGTATGTCATGGAATGTACTGGCTGCACAGAAACTCACCAATGATGTTGGGGATGTAAAGATACACGCTTATTGTTCTAGGTCTCGATTTGGATGCCATCTCTACTTCTCAGCCGCTAATCAAGGATGTGGAAATCTGTCAAAGCTTAAAGTATAAGCAATCGTGAAACCTGCACAAACAATAGTATTTTCAGAGTTCAAACATAAGAGATTATTTAATAAGCATATTTCTTTATGTTCGGGAGCTCTTAGAAAATTACAAAAAAAAAAAAAAAAAAATAGAGCATGTGAAGTGCATAACTGAAGAAGCAAGAGTCCAGTTTCATAATCAACTGAAGAAAACATATTCTCTGTTTATAAGGTTTTACAGAGAAGAGTTGTTCAGAGTATTAATTCTTGTAGTCCCCGAAACTTCTTTACGAAGGTTTGTTCATAAAGTTAATGTTGTAATAGATGCTAGTTAACTTGCATATATTAGCAAACATACTACGGTGCTTTTATCAATTCCAGAAACGTTCTATCCCCGGATGACTTTATATAAGGACCAAGAAAATGAAAAAAAACAAATAAAAAAATTACGCATCAAGACACCTTTTTACCTGAATGAATTTAGATGCAAAACATCTGGCACTACATCACATACTATCTTATACAACCCAAATCACAGACCTGATATAAGTTTGATTTCACACGTACGGTGGTGTTTGTTTTTGAAGAGTTTTTAGGTCTGAATACCACTTCTTGATAACCATAGGTGGTCTGAAGTCAGAAAGCTGAATCGTCTTAGACCACTTTTTTGTAAAAAGTCCGAATGTTTGTACTTCTTCTGTTTTGCCATATTAAACATTCAGCTATTTCATTTACGTAAAATATAAACTTGTGTAAATATACTTAACCAAATTAAAATCAACAGTACTACATAAATCACCACAAGCTATGTGTTTGTGTGTGTGAAGGTAGAATAGACGAACAAAGTAGAAAAACAGAAAAAGCATCATTTAAGTAAATATGACAACAGTTATCAAAAGGCAAATGCAAATAAATAAACAAGAACATAGTTTTGATACAAAATCATGGTTGATATGAAGTTCACCGCAATAGCAAATCATATTTTACCTAATCTTCAACGTAATAATTGTACCCCATTTCAGTTTTAATCAGGAATTAACATTGTAATTTTTAATCAACAATTAGATTAAGTTATCACCAAGATCAATAATTTCTTTTAAAAAGTATTTGAGAATAGAGGAAAATGGAAAGGCCTTACGTCAAACAGGTCATGAACATACAATATTCATAAAGAAAACAAGAACAAGAAAAATATTAAACCAATCAATAGACAGAACAAGAAAAATCAAGAACATAGGTATTGTGCAGGAACAAGAAATCAGCTAGAAATCCATGGAAAATCAGTTTCTAAACATACAAAATAGAATCAAACAAAGCTCCAAGTCGGCCCTAGACCTGATCCCGTTGATAGCCTGATTCCAGCGTGGGAGATGACCACCAGTGACAACACGAAGGCCGGCTGCAACCGCGTGAGATCGCCGCGAAGAGAGAAAAGTGTCTCCGGGGGATAGAGAGATTAACGTGTTTTCTCTGAGAATTTATCAGATACGTTCTTAAGTCAAAACAGATTAGAGTTTCTACAAGATTGAGAAACTTCGAATATAAAACAAATAACATCTCTTCATAATTGCTGAATTCAGCTGTTAAACTAAGTATAACTTAAGACTTCGATAATTTACACATTAACATCAAGCATTACCCTAAATCTGAAACAAAATAAATGACATGAAATGTGATTTTCAGGGTAAATTTCATGATTCAATCAATATAATGCATACACACATAAAATTAGTCATAAATCAATGAATCGAAATATTGAGTTACCAAATCAGGGATGATGAATCGTCCTTTGGATCCTTTTACCAACCCTAAACCCTTTCAAGAATTAATCACAGCTACCAGTCTCTCTCTCAAAATATCATTTCGTTAAAAGGATCGAGTAGACAAGAAGAAGACGATGACGAGGAGATAACAAAGAGAAAGTGAGAGCTCGACAATGGCGAATCGAAGATGGCCTCGTTTTAAAGCAAACCTACGCGCGCCCCCCTTTTTTTCTTTTATTTTCATCTTTCTTTTGCAGAACTATAAATTTTCATATTCACCCCCTTATCTAATAAATATTCCACTCTCAGTCCTTATCATATTACAAACTTTTATTGAAAGTAGTAAAATGTCCCGTTAGAGTCGGTTGGACGGATTAGATAATGGGTATGTTTGGTATGAAGCTTATTGAAGTTGATAGTTTTTTATTTTAAAATAAAAAATTATAAGTCATGTTCGAATAAAAAAACTGAAAGCTTTTTTTTTAACAAAAAACTTCTTGAAATAACTTTTAAAACTAGCTGGAAACTTTTTATATACTAAATTACCTAACTATCCTCTTTAATTATTTTATAACATCTCATATTTTTATAATTTGTCTTTTTTTATCACTTTACACTATTAAGCTCCAACTAATAGTTAGTTTGTCAAACACATATATAACTAAAATATACAACTTCTAGCTCTAGACCTCCAGCTACGAACTTCCAACTATAGCTACCAGCTACTTTCACCAAACATACCCAATATATCAAAACAGACGATGTTGTTAATACATATAAAAAATTATTGGCTTGATCAGTAAACATTTTTTAAATTTCTGTTTTTAGAATTTATAAGTAATTGATAGTGTTATACATATGTGGTATTATAATTTATTTTATTACGATTAGGGTAATTTATAAAAAGAAGTGATTTAGACGGTTTTAACACTGTAACTTTGTATTGTAGTTGATTCCAAAGCATTCATGTTTTTTTTTAACAGCTCCGCTTCAGCGGTAGAGGCACATGATCGAAACACGGTTGATCTGATCAGGGCCCCGGTTTCG
>JAUEJL010010511.1:0-10049 GCA_032274825.1 Drosophyllum lusitanicum | reverse complement strand
GTAAGGCTTTGCCTATAAATAGGCATTCGGCCCTTGGCCTTTGTAAGTTTTTTGCACCATTCTCAATATATCAAGCACTAGCTAAAAAGGTGTAGTGTGTGTTTCTCTCTACCCATATTCTCTCTACATCCTACTTGAAGGTATAATCAGACCACCTTTCAATTGGTATTAGAGCCATACTTGATCTAAGTTGGCTCGTGATTGGGATTTGATGGAAGAAAAACAAGATTCATCGAAGAAAACGTGCTGTGTTCATAGTTTTACTGTTCATAATCGAATAATGAAGGTTTGAGTGAGTTTAATTGGTATATCTGGTTCTATTCTTCTTAAAAACAACACTAGAATCAATTACAATTAGATATGGATTGAATTGGATCAAATTTGATTGAAGTTAGAAGGTTTTTAGTGGATATACTCTATGGTTTTTGCCTTAAAATTTCATCAAAAATTTGTTTGAATGATGGAATTGATCGGATTTTAGTCGTCTACGAGGAATTGCGAGTTCAAGGATATCAAATTCGGAAGTTTATACATTGGTTTTCATAAGAATTTAAATTTTCAGTCAAGAACACATGAAGATCATGAAGAACAGTTTAAATCTGAAGTTTTGATCAACTTGTGTGGAAAATTCGAACATTTTGGTGTTTGTCTTTTGGATTTCGAGCTTGTTAGTTACACCACTATACACTTCGAGCTTAGCGGTTACAATCACATCCCTGAAAATTCGGAATTTGTTTCAAGAACACTTCGAACGGATCCATACACTTCGAATTCGAAGTCCATACATTTCAAGTTCGAAGTCCATACATTTCGCATTCGAAGTCCATACTCTTCGAGTTTAGTCAATACACCTCGAATTCGAAAACAACATACTTCGAATTGACTTCAAGATTCAGAATCTTTACACTTCGAATTGATCCTTTGAGCATCGAAACCATTCCTTTGTCTTCGAGCATGCCTTTTAATCTCATAACATTTCGAAAACTAAGCAACTCACTTCACATTCGAAGACCAATCACTTCGAACTCTCATTCCGAATCATTTGCTTTGCGAATTCGAAATCTAAGTTGAACTTCACTTCGAATTCACAAATACTCAAATTCACATTCATTTCGAATCCAATATTCGAGACAACCCATTTTCGGACAACTCAAGCGCACTTCGAATTCGAGATACTCTCATTTTGAATTCTTCCAATTCGAACCCAATCACAAAATTTTCAAGTTAACGATCAATACCAAATTCAAGTAACAAAGATGTCTAGTTCCAATGAGATCCTAGCGATAGGAACATATTCGAAACCCCCTGTCCTATTCCGCAACGATTATATTGTTTGGAAAGGGAGGTTTATGGACTTTCTGGAACATAATGAGACATACGGAGAGATGATGATTGACTATATACTTAATCGTGATAAGAAGTTTTACAGGATCATTGATGCACAACCAGACAACAATCCTCCGATACCTGGTGTTGTAAGAGAGAAAACATCAGACGAGCTTACAACAGCAGAGAAGGAAAGAAAGAAGGCAGATGGGCTTGCCAAATACTACCTAAAACAAGGGTTATCATCTGAGATGTACATGAAGGTAGACAGTCTGGCAACAGCCAAAGAGATCTAGGATGAGATAAAGAGACAATTACAAAGAATAGAGCAAGGGGAACATATTAAGAGAACTCAACTGGTGAATATGTTTCATGAGTTTACTGCAAAAGAAAATGAGCTTTTAATTTATACCTACAGTCGTTTTTGTAAGTTGCAAAACGAACTTAGGACTAACAAGGTTATAAGAATAGACTTGGACATCAACTGTGTCTTCCTGCGAGCTCTGGGTCCAGAGTGGAAAGAACATGTGAAGCTATACAAGCACATCAATCGAAACCTCACAATTGTCACATATCCTAATATCTTTGAGGACCGCCAACAATACCAAGATGAGGTCTCAAAGTCATCTTTGAGGATCCACTAGCTCTAGTAGCTGTTGAACCATCACCCCGCGAATCTTTAAGAGCACATAAGTATAAACAAGTGGCTACATCTGACTCAGATTCTAATAAGTCAGATGGTACTGAAATGGAGCAGGTTATCAAAGCCATGTCATTCATCACCAAAGCTTTCAAGAACCGATACTCAAAAACCAACAATCGCCAACGATATACATCTGGGTCACGTAGACCAGATACTTTCAAAGTGGTGGAGAAACCAAGGTTTATGAAAGATGAGAAGAAGGAAGATGGCAAATGCTACAACTACGAGGGTAAAGGCCATTACATAAAAGATTGCACTCAGAAGAAAAAGAAAGATGTTGAGTACTATAAACAGAAGCTCAGATTATCAAAGAAAAAGAGTGCTGGTAAGGCAATGATGGTCGAACAAGATCAATTCCTGTCCGACACAGATGACAGTAATCTTGATGAGGAAGCAGAAGCTCATTTCTGTTTAATGGCCAATGTGGATGATGAGTTCACCAATGATGAAGAGCTTGGTGCTGATGGTGCTGATGAAGAGGTATATTCTAACTCCATTACAGAGTGTGGTCTGAGCGTGGAACATGTTCAGATCATCATGAAAAGAATGAAAAAGTTAGAACAAAAAGCACAAAATCAAAATTAAAGCAAGAAAATCTAAAAGAAATAATAAGAAATCAAGAGATGGAATCACTTCAATTTGATAAGGAAATTGCTGAACTCAAAACCAAAATAATTGACAAAGAAAATGAATTAATTGAGTTAACAGCTTCCATGAGTACACAAATTCACGATCTCAAAGCAGAGAAGATAAGTGCAGAAAAGGATACAGAATATATCATCAAAGAGAAAGGTGAATTGTGTTCTAGAATCAAAGAACTTAAAGACACTCTGATTAAAAGAGGACAATCTGAACAAACCATTTTTCTAAACAAATCCAAGGAACGAAAATTCTCAAAATGGACCTACGATGGTCTTGGATTTGAAAATCCAAAAATCAGTGAAAAGATAACAGCCAAGCAATTATACGATTTCAATTTAATGAATGATGGCATTACCAAAAACATGGTATTTGTTGGACAAGAAGAGGAAATTTTTGAAGAAGATTTCAAAAGAAACTCTAAGTTAAAATCAGAAATTCATTTTGATTATCAGGAAACAAATGAATCTATCTCATCTGGGTCTCAACAGCCTAGTGAGACAGATGACTCTGCTCTTACATATCCAGATGATCTTAAAAAGCCCCAAGTTGTTCTAGAAGCCAGAGTATATATACCTCATATGGTACTACAAAGGCACCTTGAAGCACTTGAGGCCTTTTATTTTCAAACAATCATTATGCGTGATTTGTAAAACAAACTTAATGAATAAGAAAAGATATTTTCCTGTCACTGTCAAAAGGAAACTTTGACACATACTTCAACAACGACTTTTACATCCCAACCAACAAGAAGATATACCAAAGCTAAAAAAGGAAAGATGACGGTGGGAGGGTTCAATTCTTCATAATGGATTCCAAGAATAAATCATCAAAATCAAGCCTCCACAAGCAGACAACCCAATGCCATTGCAAAATCAAATATCAAACCTTCTCACATGCAAAAACCACAATCTCAGGTTAAATATGGCAAAAAGAGTTCACAACTAATCATTTGTCTAATGTTTCAGATGCGAGGAAAGCTGACAAAACCTTGAGAGGAGTGAACCAGAAAGAAACAAGAAGAAAGAATACACCTAGAGCTGCTAGGTTTTGCTTTGATTTTTCCAAGAAGTGTCAAAACAATTCACATTTTGCAAATCAATGTACTTCTTTCTCTGAACTTAAAATGAAAGCAATCGCATGTTTTTGCGTGAGTAATGGTTGTTTACATGGTCATTGCGAATTTCAATGTGAATATGATATGCTTCAGAAAGGCTTTGGAATTCGTTCATGTGAGAATTGGAAACCACAAAGTTCAAATCAATGCAATGCACCGTTCATCACCTCCAAAGGAACAGTAATTCATCAATGGATTTCTAAGCAAGCTTTAAAACAAATGAATTACCAGAATTATGAAAATAGATTGATAACAATTCAGGAATAGCATGCGTACAGAAGAGGAGGTTACAAAGAGTTCCTCAAAGCATGGAACATCACTGAAGCACAAATAAAGAAAAATCATTCATTTCATTCACAAAGCACCAATTCATTTCTGAAAACAAAATCAAGGTCAAAAATCTCAAAAGTCAAATCCATGACAATTATGAAAAAGGCCAGCACAAACGTGTACAAACCCATAACCACCAAACAACCATCAACACCGAAAACAAAAGCAAGTTCACAACCAAGAATGGTTCAAGTTTGCAAACGAAAAGAGATGAAACAAGTGTGGAAACCTAAAATCATCACATAATCCCCAATTCATGTTGAATCTCAAATTGTGATTGAAACAGGGGAAATACCACTTCACATTGACTCTAAAATTGTTCATGATCCGTTATGGATTAAAACTTCAAAATTCAAACCAGAAGAACAAAAGATTCAATGGCAAACACCGAAAAACATTCATTGCATATTCAAAGAAGTTGTAAATTCAAGAGAAACTAACACACAAGGACCCATCTCTACATGGGGACCTAAAACTTCTCTCTTTTATGTGTGCAGGAACCTAATCTCTGGTACTTGGATTCAGGGTGCACCAAGCATATGACCGGCAACAAGAGTCTTCTTCAGAACTTCGTTCCCAAGTACTCCGGGAATGTTCATTTTGGGAATGACAATGTAGCACCAATCCTGGGGTACAGAGATATAATCAGAAAAAGCATTAAGATTAAAAAGGTTTCATTTGTGGAAGGGCTGGGCCACAATTTGTTTAGCATAGGCCAGTTCTGTGACAAAGACTTGGAGGTAACGTTCAAGAAGAACTCATGTTCAGTCAAAACAGAAACAGGATATGTTCTTCTAGCTGGAACTAGAAAGTCAAATCTATACTCAATTGACTTGAACAATTACAACACCAAGACCTAAGTCTGTCTATTAAGCAAGGCTTCATCAGACTTAACTTGGCAATTGCATAGAAAACTCTCTCACCTCAACTTTCACAATATTAACAAGTTAGTAACGGGAGATCTGGTGAGAGGCCTACCAAAGTTGAAGTTTAACAAAGATCACCTGTGTGCAGACTGTGAGAAAGGAAAGATGAAGAGATCATCTCACAAAACAAAGCAAGTTTCAAGCACGAAGAAACCTATGGAGCTTCTGCACATGGACTTATGTGGTCCGATGAGAGTTCAAACACGCAATGGGAAGAAGTATATCCTAGTAATTGTTGATGACTATTGTAGGTATACTTAGGTCAAGTTCTTAAGATCAAACGATGAAACAACTTCTATCATCATCAGCTTCATCAAACAACAGCAGAACAAATTTGAACACTGTGTTGGGATTATTCAAACTGACAATGGAACTGAGTTAAAAAAACAAGGCATTATCTGCTTATCTTGACTTGGTAGGGATCACGCATCAATTCTCTGCAGCATACACTCCACAACAAAATGGGGTGGTAGAACGACGCAACCAAACTCTGGTTGAGGCTGCTCGTACAATGTTGTCATATTCTGGTCTCCCGCCCTCTTATTGGGCTGAAGATGTCAGCACGGCGTATTACACACAGAATCGTTCCTTTATTCATAAATGCTTTAATAAAACTCCATACGAATTGGCAAACGGCATATAGCCTAGTATCAAATATCTTCATATATTTGGTAATAGGTGCTTTGTACTTAATGAAAAAGATAACCTAGGAAAATTTGAGGCCAAGGCTCATGAAGCAATTTTCCTGGGTTACTCACATGAGTCTAAAGCCTATAGAGTTTTAAATAAAAGGACTAACTGTGTTGTGTAAAGCATAAACGTTACATTCGACGACATGTTGGATGTTAAACATTTTGAAAATCAAAAGGTAGTTGCTTGTGGACAAGTCAATTCAGGACCAGTTCTTGAAATAAAAGAAACAAATACAAATCCCAGTTCATCAGAACATAATTTAGATTTCCTATTTGATTTCTTTCAATCTGAATATAATATTCCTAATGCTGGTGACAGGAATGATGCAGTCTCTCCTACTACAACTGCAATGGAGGTTGACAATTCGTCCTCATATCCAACCGTGGATTCTCCGTCTACATCAACTGTCAGACAGTAGTAGTACCTCATGAGCCGGTTTATGAGAGTACTCCAATCTATGATTCAAAACCAACTGTCAATGAGGAAGATACTGAACTTGCAAACAGATTAGATTAATTCTTTCCTCCAATTCAAAACCCCCGAGTAATAAAATGGACACAATCTCATCCAGAATCTCAGATCATAGGAAACATTCAAGATGGGGTAAGGACTAGTTCTGCAACGGCAAATGAGTGCCATCACTCTAGTTTCCTGAGTATGATAGAACCCACCAAAGTCTCCGATGCATTACAAAATCCTGATTGGGTTATTGCTATGCAAGAAGAACTCAATCAATTTGAACGACTCAAAGTATGGAGATTGGTACCACTTCCAAAAGATAAATCAGTAAGGGGTACCAAGTGGATTTTTAAGAACAAACGGGATTCCAATGGAACAGTGGTAAGGAATAAAGCTAGGTTGGTTGCAAAAGGATACAACCAACAGGAAGGAATAGACTATGATGAAACATTCACTCCTGTAGCTAGGATTGAAGTAATTCGACTATTCTTAGCCCATGCTTCTTATAGAGGCTTTATGGTTTTCCAGATGGATGTTAAGACTGCCTTCCTTAATGGTATACTCAAAGAGGAAGTGTATGTATCTCAACCTGAAGGATTTTTCAATCCCAAACTCCCACATCATGTGTATATTCTAGACAAAGATTTATATGGACTAAAACAAGCCCCGAGAGCTTGGTATGATGTCCTGTCAATATATCTACTGAGTGAGGGATACAGTAAGGAAAAAACAGACACCACTCTGTTCACAAAAGCCAAAGGAAAAGATCTAATACTAGTACTGATTTATGTGGTTGACATCATTTTTGGTTCTACAAGTCCTAAGTACAGTGATGAGTTTGCACTAACAATGTAAAATCATTTTCAAATGAGTATGATGGGAGAGATGAATTTATTTCTCGGATTACAAGTGAAACAGCTGAGCCATGGCATTTTTATAAATCAATCCAAGTACATTAAAGACTTGTTGAAAAAGTATGACATGCTCAGTTGTTCATCACTGTCAACCCCTATGTCTTCAAAAACTAAACTGTCTGCTGATCTTGAAGGAAAAGCAGCTGATTTAAAAACATACACAGGAATGATAGGCTCATTACTGTATCTGACGGCTAGTAGGCCAGATATCATGTTCTCTACATGTCTATGTGCCAAATTCCAGGTTAATCCAATGGAATCACATCTGTTGGCAGTGAAACGAATTTTCAGATATCTCAAGTGTACTCCTGATTTATGTCTGTGGTATCCAAGAGATTCAAGTTTACAATTATATGCCTATTCAGATGCAAACTATGCTGTTTGCATGATAGACAGAAAAAGTACTTCTGGCAGTGCACACTTTCTGGGAGATAGGTTAGTATGCTGGGCTTCCAAGAAACAGAACTGTGTATCCACTTCAACTGCTGAGGCTGAATATATTGCTGCTGCAATGTGCTGCTCTCAGAGTTTGTGGGTCCGGACTCAGCTATCTGACTTTAGTCAACAATATGAGAAGATCCCATTATTGTGTGATTCACAATCTGCCATAGCTATCTCATGCAATCCAGTTCACCACTCAAAGACCAAGGACATTGACATACGGTATCATTTTATAAAAGATAATGTGGAAAATGGTCCGATTGAATTACAGTATGTTAAGACTGAAGATCAACTGGCTGATTTGTTTACTAAACCATTAGATGATACTCGTTTTAATGAGTTAGTGTCCAAATTAGGCATGTTGAATTATAAGGTCTGACACTCTGTATTTCACTTTCTATTCTTAATTGTTCAATTTTTAAGTTTTGAGTGGGTACTTCACAATGTTTGTTCATCTTGCAGAGAATGAAAGCATCATTCGAGGGGGAGTGTCAATCATACGTACAAGCTACGCATGCTTGTAGGGGGAGAAAAGTTGAAAAATCAGAAAAGCATTCACAAAATTGGAAAATCTAAAAAACATTCACAAAATTGAAAAATCACAAAAACATTTAAAAAATGATGAAAATACCCAAAAAAATATTTGAGTTTATTTTGTTAAAAGAAAAGACCCTTCGAATACCCTTCGAATTCGAAACATACTCTTCGAATTCGAAATGGGTGAAAGTCTTGTGCAGAAAGCTTTGAAGTTGAAACAAACGTAAATCTTCGAATTCGTAAGCTAAGCTTCGAATTCCAACTTCGAATTCAAACTTTGACTTCGAACTCGAAGTCTTAATGATAATGAAGACTTCGAACACAATTTGGATTTCCATTTGGTCTTCGAACTCGAAATTCACAAATCCAATAAGGCTTCGAGAGCCTTTCATGGCCTTGCATTCGAAGTCGATTCACTTCGAACACGGAACACACAAATGCTAGAAGGCTTCAAGCGCCTTCCTGACTTCGCATTCGAAGTTAGTATACTTCGAACTCGAAACAGTAACTTGACAGTTCACTTCGAGCGCCCCACAAACAGTAACCTTTCAAACTTGAAGTATTCACACTTTGAATTCGAAGTCTTAACACTTCGAATTCTGAACAGTGTTTTGAGTGGACTTCGAGCGCGGTTTTCACTTCGAACTTCTTCACACTTCGAGCGCGTTCCTTCATATTTCAAACCGTTTCACCTCAATTCTATAAATAGTCATTTCGCACCTAACGTCTTCTACACGTTTTCAAAATTTTGAATTCATACAAACTGGTTACACTCATTTTGAACATTTGATCTAAGTTGCTGCAGAAATTTTTCACATTTGTGTTAAAAGTTGTTCATTCACATAAGGTATACTTCATATGTGTGACCAAATCATGTTTACATCAAGTTTTGATAAGCAATATATTAAGTACACACACAATCAAGTTGAGAGTATTATGTTGAAACACCTTTAAGTATGTGTTTTCTATATTCATAATATGTCAAAGGTTACATTGAAAAAGGGCTAAGATACTATTTATACTAAATACAATGTAAACCATAGAAGCATTAATTTCAACTAGACACTAAACACAAATACAGTTCTAACACTTACCGCCCTTGCAATAAGTAACAGAAGTTGAGATCAGGCGGTGGACCAGGGCTCGGATGCTGCTCTCAGTGGCTCGAGCAGTGATGTATAGCCCATTGGAAATCATATGCCAAAACTCAGGTGGGCTGAAATCTACCAGCGGACTACGTAGGCACGCTAGGAGGAATGCCTGGAAGTGTCTACTCGCTGTCTCCTCTCTTATATAGCCCCAACCTCCAGCTGAACTCCGTGACGGAGCACTCTCTCCTCTGGCCCCCTAAGTGGAAAGATATGACTCGCTGTTTAGTGTACACAGCAGAAACCGTGTTGAAGTTAATGGTGGAATAGAACTCGAACATCAACTCGCGGTAGATAGGCTCCTGGATGTTGAACAGGCGCTCCCATGCCTCGCAGTAGAAGAGAACAGACCCATCAGACACTCTGTACTCCTGGGTCAGCAGCGGAGTGATCAGGGCAATGATGCCGGCGGCTGTAGCGACCTCCCGGTCCAATGTGTGGGCCACCTTGATCTCCTTGCGCAACAGCTGCGTCATCCTGGAGATGTACTCGTTCCGGTACTGGGCCGGAATCGTTTCAGGAAAGACCAGCCACTCGTGCTGGACTGGCGGTGCTGGAGGAACTAGAACTGCCAGCTCGGGCTGCGCAACCCTACGGCCTCGGCATCTACCATGACCTCGATTGGCCATGTTGTAGGAATATAATTTCAAATATATTAAGCCAAATGATATCACAAGCACAATCAGAACTAACTCAAAATTTTAGTATAATGTTCTAAAATAGCATATCATAATCAAAAATACTAAACACGAAAGCACAAGCTAGATGATTTTTAACATGAAGAGCATAATCACAATAGCCTGGAAGAAACAGAGG
>JAUEJL010010500.1:0-10049 GCA_032274825.1 Drosophyllum lusitanicum | reverse complement strand
TAATGCAAATTTCTTCATCTCCATCAGACATATCTGTATATAAAAATCACAACAAATAAAGAATTAGAATATTATCAGGTATAAAAATAATAAACATATAAAGATTAAAATTAAAAAATAAAATTTAATATTTTAAACCTTAATATTATTATAAAAATAAAATTTAAAAAATAAAATTTAATATTTTAAACTTTAATACTAAAAAGTAAAAAAAAAAACCAAAAGAAAATCCGGCCGAATCCCTTCATATTTTATCTCATTCCTTCTCTCTCATCTTCATATAACCCACTCCCCCCCTTTCTCTCTCCCTCTCTCTGCCGAATCTCTTCACCGGCCGCCGTCAACCCTCCGCCGCCCACTTCCCCCTCTCTCTCTCTCTCACTGCCGAATCTCACTGCCTCAGGCCCTCTCCTCCGGTATGTGCGAGTCCTCCGTCGCCACCGTGGTAAGTGTGTGAGTCATCTAGATCTGTACAATTTTCTGTCGCCACCGTGGTAAGTGTGTGAGATCTAGAATTTTCCGTCGCCACCGTTGCCGTCAGTCATCGTTGCCGTCAACCCTCCACCGTCGCCACCGTGGTAAGTGTGTGAGTCATCTAGATCTGTACAATTTTCCGTCGCCACCGTGGTAAGTGTGTGAGTCAATCGGTATGTGTGAGTCATTTAGATCTGTATAGTCTTCACCGTCGCCACCGGTATGTGTGAGTCATCGTTGCCGTTAGTCATCGCCACCGTCAGTCATCGTTTCCGTCATCGTTGCGGGTGAGGAGTGCGATGATGAGTCATCTTCAGATTAAAAAAAAAAGAAGAAAACTGTGTATGTATAATTGTATATGTATGTGTATGTATTATCAATGTTAAAACTTACTTGATAGTTCTTTTGTATGATATACACAGTATCTTTTGTTTATATATATATATATATGTATGTATTTTTTGTTTACAGGGTTTTTTTTGGTTATAGTGTAATTAATTGTTTCATTTTTCCAAAGTTTGACTATTAATTTTCTGCAACTTCAGTTTCCAAGAATACATAATCCGTGTAAATTTGACTAAATACTGAAAAAGCTCCTAAAACCAGCCAATAAAAAGAAGTTTCACCTATTTTGTATTAATTAAGGGGGCTAACTAGATTGTTGGGGGGGCCAAATAGGAGGACCCAATTGAACTTAGATTACAAATATATTTGATTCTTAAATCTATATTGAAACTTTAATTCTACAACCACTTGCGGCGGTGGTAATCAGTTCGTTATACCTGTCAAATTGCCGTCATCCACTAGGGATGTTTGTCACAAGCTCGTCATCCGGACACCTTGTCATTCTAGTAACGAGTTTGCGAGCTCATGAACATTTTCTTTTTATTTAAAAATAATTTTCAACCAATAAAATTAATTTAAATTAGTATTATGTGGGTCTAGTAACGGTAGTGATGGTGATATGAAGGTTAGTCATAACTAGGGTCGTTTAGTCATGGGATAGTCATGGACTGAAAAAGCTGATATGATACTCAGTCATGACGGTCATCGATTTTATGACTACCTGTGGTCTTCAAGAAACTAATAAAATTATTGTTAGGGATCGAGACACCCTTCAAGCGTTAAAAGAATGCGGATAACAAAAACAAGATAAATACGACACCAAGATATAACGTGGTTCGATCATCAGGGTCACGACCTACGTTCACGGGCAGGAATCAGAGACTTCTTTATTATGACTAAAAGTGTTTCCATAGATGTCACCCCAAAGGTGCTTATGAACCACAAAGGTTGAATGACAAAAAACCCTAGCTTCGATATTTATAATTAAACAAGTAACCCTAATTTTAATTAGCAAAACCCTAATTTACCAAAATTAGTAAATACGGCCGCTGCACACAAAACAGAATGACTTTGGGCTGAAGCCACGCTGTGGAGCAGGAGCCCACGCCGAGCAACATCGGAAGCTCCACGCCGAGCACTCCTGCTGCACGTCAAGCACCTTGTTTTTTCAGTTTCAAATATCTTCCAAGCCATTTCAAGTCATATCCCAACAATCTCCCCCTTGACTTAGAAGATATTTGAAACTGAAAAAACAAGGTGCTCGGCGTGTAACATGTGTGCTCGGCATGCAGCATGAGTGCTCGGCATGGAACCTCCGATGTTGTTCGGCGTGGGCTTCTGCTCCATGTCGTGGGCTTCTGCTTCAGCCCAAAGTCATTTTGTTTTGTGTGTTGTGCCCGTATTTACTAATTTTGGTAAATTAAGGTTTTCCTAATTAAAATTAGGGTTACTTGTTTAGTTATAAATATCGAAGCTAGGGTTTATTGTCATTCAACCTTTGTGGTTCATATGCACCTTTAGGGTGACATCTATGTAAACACTTTTAGTCATAATAAAGAAGTCCCTGGTTCCTGTCCGTAGACATAGATTATGACCCTAACAACCGAACCACGTTATATCTTGGTGTCGTATTTATCTTGTTTTTGTTATCCGTATTCGTTTAACTCTTGAAGGGTGCCTCGATTCCTAACAAGTGGTATCCGATCTAGGTTCTCTTGGCTCGCGTATTGTTGATTGAAGATCTCAAGCAAAAGCATGTTCTGCGGTTTTGCTAACTTAGGGCTCTTCTTGTTCAACAGGATTACGCGGCGGCGTTAGAAGGAGAAGATAAACTTCTAGGCGATATAGGGGAGAATGGAAAGAGACGTTCTGGAAAAAGCAGGTTTTGCGGTGTATGACAGATAGGGTGTTGTACGGGGAGGTGGATCAAACGACGGCTGCTGGACTCTGTGGGGAAATGCTGGGTGATAAACTTTATCAGAAGTAGTGTATTCCCCCGGATGTCAAAAGGTTGCATGTACCGTCCTTAGAGCTGAAAAATTGATCGGATGAAGTCGAGATGACACGGATGGAGTTGGTTTCCGGTGAAATCACGTAATGGGGTGTCGGACTTCATGGCTCGTGTAAGAAGGTAGTCCATTCGGGGAGGTTGGCAGGAAAGAGACGGTTCTTTGATAATCTCTGTTGACTGGTCGAAGAGAGTTCAAGCCAAGGGAGAGATTGTTAGGATATGACTTAAAATGACTTATAAGATATTAGAAACTGAAAAAACAAGGTGCTTGGCATGCGGTAGGAGTGCTCGGCGTGGAGCCTCCGATGTTGCTAGGAGTGGGCTCCTGCTCCATGGCGTGGAGCAGGTGGCTTCAGCCTAAAGTCATTCTGTTTTGTGTGTTGCGGCTGTATTTACAAATTTTGGTAAATTAGGGTTTTCCTAATTAAAATTAGGGTTACTTGTTTAGTTATAAATATTGAAGCTAGGGTTTCTTGTCATTCAACCTTTGTGGTTCATATGCACCTTTGGGGTGACATCTATGTAAACACTTTTAGTCATAATAAAGAAGTCTCTAGTTCCTGCCCGTGGACGTAGGTCATGACCCTGACGACGGAACCATGTTATATCTTGGTGTCGCGTTTATCTTGTTTTTGTTATCCGCATTCTTTTAATGCTTGAAGGGTATCTCGATCCCTAACAATTATAAAAAGGACCCCAAATCAATTAAGGGTGCTACTATTTGGACTCCTCCCTTCATATACCAAACATGTCGTATCAATAATTACGGTTTTCAATGTGGGTAATAGACTCACATACATCACATCACATACTACTTGAAAATATTCGGAATTCCGAGAGATTTCCGAGGGCGTTAATTCTCTCGAAAAATTTTCCGAGGGAATTCCAACATATTTACCACAAATCTGAGTTCAAGAAAGTTACCTAGAGTTTTCCGATAAATTTCCGAGGCCAAAAATTCCTCGCAAAATTTCCGAGGAACTTCCGAGAAAAATAACCCTCGAATAACATAGAGAGAGATTTTTGAGATATTTCCAAGAGATTTCTGAGAACTAAAATGCCCTTGGAAATTCCTTGCAAAATTTTCCAAAGCATTTTCGAGAAAGTAACTTGTATGACGAATTACTAAGAAATTTCCAAGATTTTTTCAAGAATTACAATTCCCTAGGAAAGCCCATGGAAATTTCCGAGTGAATTTCGAGGGCTAAAACGTAATTTTTATATATTTATAACTTTAAAACACAAATTATCAAACATATAGACATACGTATACAATTACATGTTTCTAGGTTTATCGCTAAGCCTAAATTAGAATATTTATAGTAAAGTACCTATATGAATACATGCTTGTAAACAAATATGTATATGTCAACATGTTTGTGATTTGTATGTGTCATCCTGATTTGTATAGTATATTAGCACCCTATAGTGATTTATTTGTTTAATTATGCTTATAATTAAACGTGCGTGTGCTTATGTGTGTTTTGCATTAAAAACAGTGTATAATATTAAAAATTGATTTTCGTCCTAGGAAAGCTCTCGGAAATTTCCGAGTGAATTCAAAGGGCTAAAATGTAATTTTAAAAATTTATCACTTTAAAACACAAATTATCAAACATATAGACATACGTATACAAATATATGTATCTAGGTTTATCGTTAAGCATAAATTAGAATATTTATACTAACTTACCTATATGAATGCATGCTTGTAAACAAATACGTATATGTAAACATGTTTGTGATTTGTATGTGCCATCGTGATTTGTATAGTATATTAGTATCCTATAGTGATTTATTTGTTTAATTATGCTTATAATGAAATGTGTATGTGCTTATGTGTGTTTTGCATAAAAAAATTTGAGTGAATTCCGTGGGCTAAAATGTAATTTTTATATATTTATCACTTTAAAACATAAATTATCAAACATATAGACATATGTATACAAATACACGTATCTAGGTTTATCGTTAAGCATAAATTAGAATCTTTATACTAACATACGTAAATGAATGTATGCTTGTAAACAAATACGTATATGTAATCATGTTTGTGATTTGTATGTGTCATCGTGATTTGTAAAGCATATTAGTATCCTATAGTGTTTTATTTGTTTAATTATGCTTATAATGAAACGTGTAAGTGCTTATGTGTGTTTTTCATTAAAAAATAGTGTATAATATTACAAAACGATTTTCGTCCTTAGAAAGCCCTCAGAAATTTCCGAGTGAATTCCGAGGGCTAAAATTTAATTTTTATTTCTTACTTTAGAACACAAATTATCAAACATATAGACATACATATACAAATACGTGTATCTAGGTTTATCGTTAAGCATAAATTAGAATATTTATAGTAACGTACCTATATAAATGCATGCTTGTATACAAATAGGTATATGTAAACATATTTATGATTTGTATGCGCCATCATGATTTATATAGTATATTAGTATCCTATAGTGATTCATTTGTTTAATTATGCTTATAATGAAACGTGTATGTGCTTATGTGTGTTTTGTATAAAAAATAGTGTATAATATTAAAAACCCTTTTTCGTCCTTGGAAAGCCCTCAACCACCAAAATCACCACCCATACACTGCTCTCAAACCGTCACACCCCTTCGCCTACAAAATTGCCGCTCTTCACAGATTTGCCACCTTCAACTGCCGCCACCCGCCGTCGAACTCCACCATTGACCGCCGCCCTCGAATGCTTAACCTCGCCCGCAAGTCTCAACAGCCCTTATGAATTTTTTGCAAGAGATTGTCGGTTTCTTTAGCATCATAGTTAAAACATGCAGGTAATTAATTAATTCTGCATATATATATATATATATATATATATATATAAACGTATGCATTCTTTTCAATTAACTAGCTATCTGATCAAATTAAGGTTTCTCATCTTAATTTAATTTAATTTGCTGCATCATATCATACTTTGCATTGAAATATATTCGTAATTTGCTGCATCATATAATACTTTGCATTGAAATATATTCGTAATTTAAGTTTTCAGCAGCATAGAATTGTCATCATTCTTGATTACATTTTTAAAATTTCCTAGATACATCAATGTCTATACAAGTATGTAAAGAAGATTAATTAATATCATTTAAATTAAACATATATTAAATTATTTGAAAGAGATTGTCAGCTAAAACTACAAAGGGTAACTAATTTTATGAATTTTATTGTTCTCATAGTTAAATTGAATGATATAATTTAAATTTGAGATAAAAATAACTTAATTCTGTCGTCAGCACGGGCTATGTAAATGCTCGTTAAAATCAAATCTTGGTAGCTGTTAAAAAAATATACCGTTGTTATAAATAGAAGGAAAAACTTAGATAAGAAAGAAAATAAAGTGAGGGTTAAAAGGCATGAAATCGTATACCATAACATTATTTTTGTTTAATAAGAGAAAATAATAAAACCTTAACTTTAAAAAATGATGTACAACACCCGTTAGGGTATTACACTAGTTCATATTGGTATGAAGTGGTTATATAGGGTATAATTTGTTATATTGGATATAAATTACGTGTAATAATAAGATACTAATATTGTTTAATATTGGTTGTTTTTTTTATGTGTTATTTAGTCATATTTAGGTAGTAATTTTGTGTATCTTTATGTGTTTACTAATTGTAGATACAAAGAGTAAAAGAGACAGTAGCAGCATTGCGAGAAAGTGAACAAACATTAAAATAAGATATGGAAGCACAAAGGATGTCTACGAAATAACAAACGAAAGCATTGCAAAAACAAGTGATAACCTTGACTCCAGTGATGATTCAAAAGTTTCAACCACGTAGAAGCACATATCATTTATATTTGTTAATCAAAACTTAATTGTTTGCTATTTTGTTGAATAAGGATCATAATTTTTTATAATTTATCTATTTTGGTATTGTAGTTTAGCTAACTTTACCAAATTAAATATGATGGTGTTTAATTTGCGTCTGAGCGATTTATTTTTATATTGAATGGAAATTTTAGGTATTACGAAAAAATTAAGAATTCATACTTTTGGAAAGTTTGATATTTAGCGAGGATTTTCTCATAGATTTGCGAGCACTTGTGTCCTTGGAAATGCCTTAGAAACTTGTCCTCGGAAAACTATCGTAAAACAATCCTTGGAAATTCCTCAGGAAGTGTTCTCATAAATCTATCAGAAACTGACCCTCGGAAATCCCTTGGAAATTTGTCCAAGGAAATCGCTTGGAAACTCATTATCTCGGAAATCCCTTGAAAAATTTATGTCGGCGGAATTCCCTCGGAAATGTATGTCCTCGGAAATACGTCAGAAAGTTCCATCGGAAATTCCTTGAAACTGTTTTCCGAGGAGGGTTTTTCCTAGGGCGGATTTTTATCAGAAATCCCTCGGAAATGACCATTTTGCGAAGGATTTCCGAGGGATTCTGCCCTCAGGAAACGTCGTGTTTTCTTGTAGTGTCTAGACCGCTTCAGGCTCAACCGATTTAACAGTCAACCCAGGTTTTAAAACATTGGAAAAAAGAATCCGGCCGCCTTTTAGCTATTTGAAAATTTGATTCCCCATTAATTTCTTTCTAAACTCACAAGTCATAACTCCCTCCTTTCTCTATATCGGATCTCTCTCTAGGCCTCCATTTTCCGGCTAATCCCCAAAAACTACGGCAACAAGGCTTTACACAATTCTATCATCTCTGAAAACCTCATCGCAGCATAATCCGACCAAACGGCTCTCTTTTTTGGTAAATGTGTCTGTGGGGCTTGCTCACAATCTCTGGTCCACTCCCCTCGGTCTCTTCATGTTTGTGTCTTTCTGTGCATAGATATCGGGTTGTGTTTTTTTAGTGTGCGTTTGTGTATAGATCTAGGTCGTTTTTTGTTCGTGTTTCAGGGTTGTGTGTGTTCAAGGGTTTGGGTAAGTTGGCCGAAGTTTTCAAACCGAAGGTGGCCGGAAATCGAAGCCGGAGGTTGATCAGGTTTATGTGACTGGAGTTTGGCCGGAATATGTATGAGCGCCGGAGTATGAAGTTTGTGAGATTATAATTAAACGGAAACAATTACTCACCTAAATCTTCTAATATTTATTTTGTTTAATATTCTATGTATTGGGAAAGAGTGATAAAAGATTGAAAAGCTATTTCACTTTGACAGTAGTAGTACCTCACAAATGGAATAGAGAGCTATGAATTTTTTTTAAACATTACGTACTCTCCCTCTGACCCCTCTGCCGGATTCCAATGGCCCGTTTTCTGTTCACTTGTTTCGGATTCGTGTCACTTTTTTCATAAAGGGCGAGTCTTGTTTTGTGATGGAGCGAAAATTGTCAGCCTTAGCGGTTGGACTTGTTTTTTTTTTTTTTTAAATTAAGGGTGGTCCATATCCATATATAAGAGTGGTCCAATAAACTTTTATATATATATATATATATATATATATATATATATACTAGCTTAAGATTCTATGTATAAACACAATGATAGGCAAAATAAATTTTAAATTTTTATAGTATTAAAAAAACTAATATATATAGTAAATAATTGTAAATCATACATAGAAATATAAAATCAATTAGGGAGTGATAAATCTATTAGAAACCATAAATTTATACATAACATAATCAGATTTTTTTATAGAACCTTTTTATAAACACCATTTATTGTTTTATTTGTAGTGTTGACTTCTTAATTATCACACATTAGAACTTTTAAACTATTACTAGCATCGTATCGCATAATGCTGCGACGGTAAATAGTTTCTGTTTTACAATATGTCGCTTTCAAGAATGTAATGATATATTATTCGCACGATTCAATGTCACGAAAAAGTTTTCTACAGCAACATGTCCGTGTTTTTCAATTTTTCTTTTATTTGCATCAAGTATTTTATTAATTTTAAAAATAAATTATAAAAGACATTAAAATAAGAAAAAATATTTATATTTATGAAATAAGGAGAGAGAATTTAATAAAATTTTGAAAATTATGTTGATGTGGTTGGATAATTGTGTTTGTGTGATAGAGAGTGTTAGTGTGGAAAATATATTTTAGATAAATAAAAAGTTAAAGTAAATCAGGAGAGAGAGTGAAATGGCTAATGATTGAGTGAATGAGATTAATTTAGATATAATGACAAGTCAAGATTTTGTCTTGATTGAATTTTAAGAACTCTTAAAATTAAGAAAGAGAGAATGTTAAATGATTTATATAGTAGTATAGATATATATATGGGAGTGAGTCTCTTATTTTAAGTCAATAATGAATCCCTTTGTAGGTCTCACTCTCATGTTTGTAAGAGAACATGATCAATCATATTTGACCAAAAATGAGAGGATCTTAACTAGGGGTGTGCACGGGGAGGTTTG
Organism: Drosophyllum lusitanicum; assembly: GCA_032274825.1. Classification (NCBI taxonomy): domain Eukaryota; kingdom Viridiplantae; phylum Streptophyta; class Magnoliopsida; order Caryophyllales; family Drosophyllaceae; genus Drosophyllum; species Drosophyllum lusitanicum. Next base: position 858 of record JAUEJL010010500.1, on the reverse strand, counting down.
GGGCGGTTTTAAGCTCAAACCGAACCCAATCTGCTAATTTCGATTTTAAGATTTTCAAACCCAATGGTTTCGGTTACTATCGGTTTCGGTTTTGGTGGGTTCTAGTCATTAACGTTTCGGTTCGGTTTTAAAACCGAACCCACTTGGTTTTCAACATTAATAAATAATTTCCTACACTAACCTTCATTTTTTCTAGCATTATATACAAATTTTAACAATATCTAATTTTCAGCATTAAATTAAATGTCTCATAACAAATTGCAACACAAATTTTAAAATATGAAAGTATTTTGTATCATATAATCATAGTATAAACGTCTATCTGAAGAGGGGTAAACGACAAAGGGAATGAAAAGTTATTAACCCTAGTAATAGACCTTGAAATATTTAATGAGCTTCATTGAGTTCTAATAACTAGGGTTAATAACTTTTATATTCAATGTCGCTTTTAAGAATGTAATGATATGTTATTTGCGCGATTCAAAAGATATAAAATAAGAAAAAAGATTTATATTTATGAAATAAGGAGAGAGAAGTTAATAAGATTTTAAAAATTATGTTGATATAGGTGGATAATGTGTTAATAGAAGAGTATATTTTAAATTAATAAAAAGTTAAAATAAATTAGGAGGGAGAGAGTGAAATAGTTAAAGATTGTGTGGAAAAGATTAATTTAGATAGAATGAAAGGTCAAAATTTTGTCTTAATTGAATTTTAGGAACTCTTAAAACTAAGGAGGAGAGAGAATGTTAAATGGTTTATATAGTAGTACAATGAAAATTAAAGTCTTGCATTCGAATAACGATAATTGTTAAGTACAATGGAAATTAAAGCAGTTTAGAAAAGTTGCGGAAGCTT
>JAUEJL010010489.1:0-10049 GCA_032274825.1 Drosophyllum lusitanicum | reverse complement strand
AAAGTTAACGGTTAAAGGACCAATTGTGTGCATAAAACTCATTTAAAGGACTAATATTGCAAGATTTTGGCTTAAAGTACTAAAAGTGAAATAAGTGGTATACAGAAAAGACCAATTTTGTAATCAACTCAATTATATATAAAGTAGGAGAGGTATTGATTTTTTGGTCTGATTCATTAGGGAGAGTGCTCAGGGCTCAAAGCACAAGAACCTATATGTTCTATCTTAAGTTTTTTGCTGCTTGTTAAAATAATATTACTATTAATTTTATTACGTATCAGTATTCATTCATCTAACTTAATATTAGTGCTTTTCATGCCAGATACAAGGTACGCTAATTAAATTGCTTCATGCTAATTTTGCAGCAATTGGCCCTTAAAACAGATTCGATCATAAAGATGAAGAATTTAAAATTGCTCGAGCTCATTGGTGTGGAACTTTTCGGGTCCTACAAGAATTTTCCAGATTTAAGATGGTTATGCTTGTGCGGATGTCAGTTGAAAACAGTACCCTTGGGCTTATTGATGAGCAGCTTGGTGGCGTTAGAAATAAGTGAGGGAAGTTTGGAAAAGTTTGAACTGCCTAAGGTAGGTATTTAATCTTGTATTTTTCAGTTGACCTTTTAGCTTCACTGTTTTAGACAATCTTCATTTGAATGTACCATGCTAATTCAAACTTCTTATTCTTGTACTAGGTTCTTGATTCACTCAAGATTTTAAACCTTCAAAGCTCTCGTAAACTTGTCAGCATCTGCGGATTCTCCCAACTCCCTAAACTTGAGACTTTGATCCTCTGTCACTGTATTTGTCTGACTTATGTTTGTAAAACCATAGGATACCTTAAGAGTCTTCATACGCTAGATTTGTCAGATTGCAGTAACTTGTGGAAGACTTCATCCAATGAGAAGTATGTAAATCAACCTGAAAGTCTAAAATCATCATGTATTTGTGGAGGAATTCTAGAACCACCGTTGCTTTACTTACCCCTGTCATTGACGTTATTAACTCTTGGTTTCTGCGACCTTCGTTATAACAATGATGTTAATGTGGTATTCCACTCACAATCGTTCTTGATCTTGAGTTTACGTAGTAATCCATTTGAGTACCTTCCAGGTAGTATTAATCTTAAATGTCTTCGGTTGCTTGACTTGACTTTTTGTCCAAACCTGAGGTCTCTCCCATGTCTCCCGAGTACGCTGCAGGAGTTGTATATCAATTGGTGTACGTCACTGGAGAGGATAACATTCCAATCAGCTCGTTTCAGTCTGCAGGAGTTTGCATATGAAGGTTGTTTTAGTCTGTCTGAAATTCAAGGCCTTTTTAAGTTGGTATCCATAGAAAAAATTGATGAAGCAGATCTGGGAGATATGCATTGGCTCAAAGCTTATCAAGATCATACGGTGGACCTTGTTGGTGATGAGATTACCGAAGGCAGAATTTGGCATATCCAGGTTATTTCTCTTAAAATGCATGCACAAGCACAGTCATGTATCTATGCTGCCTGCAAATTGTTTAATATACAACTAACTGAATTTTGTGTGGAATATATAGATGTTATATGAATATGGTATAAGGAGCACTTATTTGCAAGGCATAAAGGATGAAAACATGATGACATATGAGTACACGTCATCATCCTATTACTTATCCTTTCGTGTGCCTTTGCTTCAAGAGAAACACCGTATCCAAGGATTAAATACAAGTTTCTTATACAGATCACCAGGTGAGGATAAAAGTATGTGGCTTTTGTTTGCCATAATCAGGAACATAACCAAGGGTCTTACCTACGCATACAACCCTGTGGTACATTGCAAACCCAAAGTCGATGAAGATGTTGCGTGGTTAAGCTATTGGCCAATTGGAAACATATTAGATGAGGGTGATGAAGTTGAAGTGGAACTCATTGCGGAGGATGAAATGATAGTAAGTGGGTGTGGTGCCAGCCTTGTATATATGGGGGATGGTGAAATAGAGCAAAAAGAAAAATGTGAAAATAACACAAGAGAGGAAGAAGTGATTGGAGGAGATCTTTCTGAATTCGAGGTGACCACTGGAGGCTACTATCTTTGCCGCCGTGATCTCTTCAAGTCAACCCTTGATGGGTGGAAAGTGTTGTTTGGTGATAACATTCAGTATACATGTAAGTGTTCCTCTTTGAGCTGATTACGCTTTAATATTATTATTAAGCAGCAAGTAATGACATGTTATAATAGAGCCTAATACACATTGTTATAGATTCACAAAGATGGTGGAAATCTCGCCGGTCAATACCAGCTGGAAAACTCTATCCGGATATGAAGTCTTATAAAAACTCATCTCTCAAAGTACGTGTATCTCTAAATATATCTCCAGACGAAATTTATACAAATAAAATCTATATGTTAAATCCCTTGACTAATATCTTCTTATTTAATTGAATAATCTGACATTAATGCATGTGGAAAACAGAAGTTGTCATTAATCATGTCACCGTAAAGGGTTTTTGACCCCTTTATTTTCGTTCGTATACCTGTTATGGCTTTAAATGAACCAAATGAATCGCAGGATTCTATGCTGCGGTAACCTTATTCACTGAAATCATGTCTGCATAAAGGTTTTTCATCCCATTCTTTTATATTTTTTATGTAAATCAATTAGGACTTTAAACAAATCGAACGAAGTTGTTCATTTTGGTTTATTATCTTCAGCCGAACAAACAAACTAATGCAAAGGGATTTCTGTATTTGTGTTTATTTGTTTAACTTTGGCTAAATAAACAAATAAACAAATATATATACACACACACACACACAGAATCACATTATATAGATGAATACATATACAAACATGAACGGACAAATTGACAAATGTATGAATATATGCGAACTAACGACATCACCATTTTTCATGAGTCGAATGTTCTATTCTAAGGTGCCAAAAAGGAAAGGTTTTATGAATCAAATTGATAATCGAAAATTATTGATAATCGAAATTGACAAATTGACAAATGTATGAATATATGAATCAAATTGATAATCGAAAATTATTGATAATAGGCACCCTTAATCGGATGCTTGAATAGATAAACCCTGGAATTCGAGAACAAGGAGGTCTCCCAAGAAAACAAACGACAAAACAAAACAATATTTCTCCTCCCTTCAACCCTAATTGGCCCTAGGCCTTTATAGACTCCTAATCCTATAATTAAGGAAACTAAATAAAAGATAAATATGACTCGATAAAAGATAATTAATTCAAATATCCTTATCCAATCCATAATGGGGAAGGACGTATCAGGTTAGTTCATGTTGGGTAGCGGGTTAGAAGGGTCCGGGTCAAATCGGGCAAATATTTAAAAAGTATCAAACAAGTTCGGGTCGAGGCTTATTCATGTCGAAACTAGTCGTTTAAAATAATTAACAATAAAAACTTAAATGTAAAATGATTGTCAAAGTTCTTTAAAAACCTTACTAATTTATCCACAGCTAAGATATCTTCAACAACCCTTGCGCTGATTTGTTTCAATCTCCGTTAGCAGGGGTTAGCCGAGTGAGCAGGTTTCCCTTTTTTTTTAAATTAAAGCTGAAGTTTTGTTTGCTGTCTTCCTTCTGTATTTGACCAGCATCACTCAGTAGTATGTGAAAAAAGTGAGTTATTTGTTTTTCTTTTGAAAACAATGTTTTGAATTATCAAGCTAGTCTGTATCTGTTCATCATCTGATCATCCCATAGTCTATGTTCTAATAGTTCTTTTTGAAAACAGTGTTTCATTTGTTTTTTAGAAACAGTTTTTTAATTCAATTTTGAAGATAGTGTTTTTAAATATTAAAAATGATTAAACTAATCATTTAAGTAAATAAGATATTTTAAGGTTTATAAAGCGTATATGTAAAAGTTTAAAAGTAGATTAAAAGGGGGGGAAGGGATAATAGTCATTTGCTTACTTTTTAAAACTAAAATTGATTTAAAATTATTAAAATTGTTAGAAATGGTTATTTGGGTAAATACGATGTTTTGATAGGTTAGATAGGGTATATTTGATCTTTATAAATTAAGTTGGGTAAATATTATATTTTAAGATAAGATAAAGATTTAATAAGGGTATATATGGATGTTTGACCTAATTTGACCCCCTTGTATAAAATGTTCAGCACAAAAAGTCCAATTTATTTCAATCAATTACTCAACATAGATATTCCAGGTTTAATTCTATTCGTTTAAAGCCGTAATATCACTGTTTTAGAGGGTGTTTGGGATTGCGTTTAAACTTTGATTATTTGATTATTGTGATTTGAAATCGCAGATAATTAGTTTAAAGTGTTTAGGGTTGTGTTTTCAGAAATCAATTATTTGCGTTTTGAAGACTACAAAACGTAGTTTTGAGAATTTACTTTTGAGTTGCTTTTTCAAATTGATTATTTGATTATTGTGATTTTACCCTTTAAAAATCAATTAATCTACTTTGCTAAGCACTTAAGAAACTGATTATCTGATTATTGCGATATGAAACAACATAATCAAAATCCAAACACTATTATTCAGTAGTATGTTCTCTTACAGCTGATTATCTGATTCTGATGATTAAAAACGCATAATCTTTTTTCAAATTGCAATCCCAAACACCCCCTTACTTAGGAATGTGCATCGAGCACACGATGGAATGTGCTATGACTAATCTTTCGTTCGGACATCTAATAACTTTGTGGAGTATCTAGGCAAGAACTTTGGTGAATAATTCCATGAAAACATGATAAGAGGCCATAATAGAGTTGAAAGATTCACTACAATTACCAGTGTGAAAAGTGAGGCTTTTTGTCTAAGACATGTATTAGGATGAAATTTAGCTATGTATAAATGTTCACAAGTGAGTTTATGTACATATATTAAGTTATAGGACAATTATGACACATGTAGAACTCCATGCAGTGTTAGAATTGGAGACAGTGAGGTAATCGCGATGCTTGCTATTGAAGCCATGGTTCCCTCTGCAATACTTACTCGTGACAAAGCTACCTAAGACCTAAACATTATGATATGAACTAAATTGATATATTGATAAATCGGAACGAATTAAATAGTCGGCGTGCTTTTGAGAGGCACCCGTCTTTCCTTAACCACTTTTGAGAAGTAGGAGCTCTCCTAAACTCTATTTCTAATCCTAATTTTCTCCACCCCTATAAATGGCCCTAGCATCTTTTATAATTAGTCTACTAATAGGTCACACAAAGTAAACAAAGGCCGATGTAGGACAAGATCATATCATTACTTTCCCCCAAAAACACACCTTGTCCTCAAGGTGTGACTTTATAAACTTGTCTAGAATAATTCCTGGATCCCACATGTCGTGGTTTTTGTCTTGTAACTCTTTTCGAGATGTGTCTTATAATAACCGTATACACACACACACACAAACACACACACACACACACACACACATATATATATATATATATATATGCGGATAAGTAAAATAATAATACTGATAAAAATAAGAAATAAATGAATAAATAAAACTAAACAAGACTTGGGCTAAAAGACTTAAACAATTGGACTAGCAAACTTAAAAACCCAAATTTATTTAGCCCAAACCTATAAGCTCTAAAATTATATATATCTATTACCGACGGTGAATATATAAAGAGAAAGCAAACTTGGATTTTAACACATGCAAATCTCGCCAAAAATTACACGTTTTATAAAGAATTAATCACATTTTGAAAATTAAACCCAAAATTTATGGCCGTGAAAAGGTAATCCATAGAACAAATTTAAACTTTTCTGCATTGTAGAACCCACATTATTCCTCCTCAAAATCTGCCAAATCTTTACTAGCTTCACATCTGGAACTCTGGAAGGGTATTAAAAAATTGACAATGAACAAAAAAAGGAATTTATTATCCTTGTCACATTTTTTTCAATATTTAAAAACAAAATCATGTATCTAAATTTCAAAACAAAAGGCATACATACAAATTTTAAAAATAATTTGAAACTTGAGTCATGGGGTGAAAGAAATATATAAACTATCACTGTCCTACAGATCAAAAAAATCCGGACCTCTTCCTGTTCAAGTCTGGAGGTGATTTTATTTTCATGTGTTTCTATTAATTACTAATGTTAATCTATGTCTTTGATGTTATTTACTTATTATATAATAGGTTTCTTGGTCTTTGAAAACAAGTTTGTGAAGTTAAAAGCTTTTGGATTGCCGTAAAAAGCTAGCATTTAAAGTTTAGGGAGCTGATACTTCTACTTATAAATTTGATTCATCCACCGAAGGTACAACACATTTGAAGCTATGTTACAAGTTAGTGAAATATATGTTTGCCTTGTATAATTTACGATTTTATGAACCATTACTTTGATTTAAGAACAGTTATATGTTATTTTATCTCCTTCTCTTGAAATTTTCTTGAAGGCTTTATCAAACAGTTGAAGAGCGGGGTTTTGTCTTCATAGTTTTTGGATTGAATTTAAATGTTAGATTTACCAATTTATAGAAATGATTATAATGTTATGAATTTATGATCTAAACAATCTAAAACATAATGTTAGTAGCTAAATCTAGATGCTCATAATATTTAAGCTTTAGTAATATTGTATTAATACATAATAAAACTAATAAACCATATGCAAATCAAACATTGAAAATGTTTTGAGACGAATATAAGAGTCAAATTTTATTAATAAATCTAGCAAAATCATGAAATCTTTTGATACGTCAATGTCACAATATATTAGAAATGTAGCATCAATAATTGCAAAAGTGATTCAAATCATATCACTGAATCAGTCTACTTAACTTTGTGACTACGTGACATGCTGCTCAATGAAAATTCTCACTAAAAATGTTTTGAAGTAAGAGTCCGATTGCATTGTTTGTATCAGTGAATTTTTAATAAAAGATTTTATAAAAACAACAATTTATTGTAACATTATGTACAAAAGTTTTAAATGTAATACCTTCTCAATGTTTTCGTAAAAGAATTCTAAAAACACTCGCTAATACAAACACATACAGTCAGACCCAAACTTTTTTTCACTGCATTTGTTGTTTTCAAGCCCTCAATATTAATTCCATAACCTCACATAGTCGTATTACTTATCGACCAACACTTGAGTGCATGACTCATAATATATTATATGCAATACTCCTCCAACAGTATGCCAAGTAAAACACAAATCACCAGCAGTAAATAACTTAATACTCCAAATTCAATAAACCAACACCATTTTTCAATTTACAAAAGCGTTACATTTTACAAATTACAACTCACTCGATTACAAGTCTACCCAAAACCCGATTATTATGAAACAAGTATGGAGTTGTTAACCAAATACCACAAACTCAACATCAAATTGGTTCAAACACTTGAAGTTTGACCCGCAACTAAGTATTCGGTCACCTAGAAAAGACTTACAAAAAACATAAAAAGAATCAAAAGATCAACTAATTACTTGAAATTGTAAAGTCTTGCGATAGTTGAACTACATATTTCATGGAAAAAAAATCCCATAAATGAACTTATCAAAATTTCATGCATGAAATAGCCCAATCAAGACAAGAATGAAAGCAGATAAAATTATAACGTACTAAAGCACGAAAATTATTGATAACTTTTACTATTGTCATACTAATTCATACATGCACATCCCATGTAAAGCACACAATGCTCAAGAATCTCACCCATGGAGGTTTTAAATATGCTATGTCAAAGGAAGACTGGATCTGTGGAATAAAGCCCCGATTTGAAAACCTTTGACACAAAAAAAAATCCATATGAATGTGGATCTTAAATAGAAATGGGAACGTAGATATGGAATCTAGGGTTAATATATCGTTACTTAATGGAAGGATTGGACAGATCGGGTATGAGGGCCACAGAGGTTGAATCGTCAGGTAGTCTGTCGGTGGTATAATCAACCATAGCAAATCGGGAAGCAACGATAGATTGGATTATACGGAATTGGGATATTATCAGGATAGGTATTAGAAGGGCGAGGTGATGATCCACAGGCAGTGGCTTCGAGGAGAAGAGGATCGACAGGAGCGAGAACGGTGAGGCGTGGTGGTGTACTGGTGTGGATATGAGGTGATGGATAATTGAAAAAGGGTGTAAACTTTTCGGATGGTAATACACAAATAATTATTTTATGTAATATAATTTTATATATGAATTTATAACCTGTTTTATACAAATTAAGTTTGATTTTATATTATCAAATTAATAACTAATATTTATTAAGCTTTTTGTAACACTAAAAAATAAAATAAAATAAAATAGTCATAAGAGATAATAATATAATTCTACAATTATTATTAACATAATAAACATAAGAGATCAATTTGTAATATTTATATGGGTCGCATATCAAGTTGTTTGTGTATGATACTAAAAAAATATGTCTAATTATTTTCGTTCTTGCAATAAGAATAAATCCGTAATATTTGTATCTAGAGTTAAACTCGTTCATGGCAACTCAATTATGTTAATTTTTTCCCTTTCTACATTTTATACATATACGCTGCCGTTTAGATTCATTCTTATAATCTGTTTTAATATTATCTTTACACTGAATGCATTGGTGAGAGATGACAACGGGACGAACTGGTATCATTTTCAAACCAACGATGTTTAAGACGGCTAAAATTAGATATATAATGTTATCTTCGTTTTCACTTTTCTGAAAATGAACTTTTTATATTACATGTGGTTAGGGGGTGTTTGTTTTAGCTTATTTAGGGTTTATATTCCGGACTTATTTTTCATAAGCTTGTTTTTTCGGCTTATTTTTATGAGTCTAATTTATTTTCTTATTATAACTCATAATAAGTTCAGAAGTCAAAAAATAAACCGAAAAAAATTAACTTATATAAAATAAACCCGAAAAATAACCCCTAAATAAGCTAAAACAAACGCCCTCTAAACTGTCGCTATGGAGTGTTTGTTTTAGCTTATTTTCTATTGTAACTAAGGGTGAACATGCGACTCAATAGACCGAAAAAACCGACGAACCAGACCGAGACCGGTCCGGATTGGGACTGGTCGGTCCGGTCCGGTCTTCGGTCCTTGTTTTTTATAGATTTCGGGGTTTGGTCCGGTCCGAGCCGGTCCGGTTTTGTTTAATATAGTGTATAAAACAACCAATAGACCGATAAAACCGACTAACCGGACCTAACCAGACCGAGACCGGTCCGGTCCGGACGGGACTGGTCGGTCCAAATTTCGGGTTTCGATCTGATACGATCTTTTTCGATCCGATCCGGTTTTTGAACCGATCACACCCTAGTTTGGACATATTTGGGTATTATACTAGTTGAACCTGTGTGGTTGATAGCTCAAACAATTACCGAGAGAGATGGAGTTACGTTCCCTTCCGAATCAGCCACCACTTCTCCTCCTTAATCGGCGATCAATCCTCTATATCTTCAACGAACTATGCACAGCTCTGTTTCTCAATCGTGAAACCACGGACTTTAATCACTGAAAAACGAGAGAGAGAGAGAGAGAGATTGGGAGTGGCGATTGACTGCAGCAAGTGAGAGCCACCGAGGGCCGACTGTGAAGCACCAACCGAGTAGAAATTTAGGGCGTGGGCTGCGATTAAGTTGAATAGAGTCGAGTGTTGTTCCATTGAACACCAAGCTACAGCGATTAAGGTTAGTCTTTTTACATCTCTAGTTTCGTTTTGCTTAAGTATGATTCTGCCATCCGATCCTTCTGTTTGACTGCAATGACTCCAGGGTGTTAGCCCCTTAATTGAATCAGATATGAGCTACTGTAACCCAATCGATGAACTTATAAAAACTGCTAAATTGTATTGGATTAAGAATTAGAATGTTAAGTATCAGAGTGTTGCTAATACCGGAGAACTTATTTTACTTGAATCTTGGTCACGATGAACTAAGACTAACCATAGATGGTAGTCTGGTCTTAAAGCATATGTGTCCCTGCTTTCTTTTAAATTCTTGACTTAAATAGAAGCTCGTGGATATAATCTCATTAAGCCAATAAACACTGCCTTTGAAGAGAACCTTTAAGCAAGAATACTAATGAATTGTTATTAAGAA
>JAUEJL010010478.1:0-10050 GCA_032274825.1 Drosophyllum lusitanicum | reverse complement strand
CCAAGGCACGCCCGTGCCTCTATGAGGTACGGCCGTGCCAAACGAGCAGGCACGAGCCCAAGTCGGGCGTGACTTGGGCATGGCCTGTTGGCCGGGTACGCCCGTGCCTTGTGAAGGCACACCCGTGCCCGTTGCCCAACAGGCTGGCACTAGCCTAAGTCAGGCGTGACTTGGGCGTGGCCTTTTGGGATGGCACACCCGTGCCTAGTTAGAGGCACGGCCGTGCCCTGTGCAGTAACAGCCTCTTTACTAGGCTTTTAAGGCTAGTAAAAGAGTGTTTAATTGTATTAATTCTTGTAACTGATGCATGGCTTAATGGAGCACGAATTTGAACTCATTTGGGAGGTCTATAAGTACTACTAGAAGCTAATGGGACTTGGTTACTTGAGCTTTTGATACTAGTTGATATATATTGCACAAAACTCTCTCAAGCATAAGAAGAACACAAGGCTTTGTGATTCTTTTGTGCTAAGGCATTTGGTGGTGTTAGATTGGCACATCTACACTCTAGCAAGTGGGGATCAATGCTAGCTTGGTGTGGACTTCATTAGAGGTACACTATTTAGTGTATACACCTTCCAAGACGCAATCTCGTATACAAGGAAGAACTAGCATCAAGGGTATGATTCTATTTCCTCTTTTTCTTTTGTTGCATTGTTATGTTTAGAGTCATGGTCCGCTTGATGGGTGTTGAGTGGTTCACAATTTTTCGAAATGTTTTACCCGTTTTGCTTCCGCTAGATCTCGATTGAACCACCAAAACCTAACATTATGATACTCAATCGATGATGAATTTATCAAAGTATGGTTAAGATTACTGTTGAAATCCATTAATGGGTCAAATTGGTGTTCTTAAGAATTTATACTTGATTTAATATGATTTGATATTGTTTGTTGATGTTATTGTTAATAAAAGCGTTTAGAAATCATGTTTAAGTGGCAAGAATTAGTATAAATGAGTTTGGATTGATATGCTATCGAATTCGAAGCTGAAAACCAAGTTTATGGGGTGTTTTTCTTTGAATACGGGCTTAATACGGCCTAGAGAAATTCAATACGGCATATTGAAACCCTAGACAACCCGAATACACCCTGAATATGGCCATATTGACTACACAACAACCCAATTTTTGAAAAATCATATAAAATCAACCGTAACTCCGTTTGGGGCGTATGACCGGTCATTTTAAAGCTGTGAGAGTATACTTTCATAATATTATAATTTCATGATCTATTTTGGAAGTAATTTTGGTCATATCTCTAGTTTAGTGATGGGTAGTCACTATTTAGGCACCCAATAGAGTGTGTGAGATGTTTAACATTATGTATTGCCTATTGAGCTTATGTTTAAGCTAATTGACGGTACCTAAACATAATTGGTGGTATTTTAGGTACTACTCAAGTTGGTTACCATATCCTTGTGTGGATTGGCAATTGACTCGTGGTAATGCTAATTGTGTGAAACCGAGGTGAGTACCTACTTAACCATTAATCGTTATGTAATACTTATGGAATTGTGATTGGCATTGGTTATGTATAAAGCATAATTGTTTAAAGAATATGATTGTGACCAAGATAGTAATTCTAAGCGTGATCACGGGTAAGCTAATTTGACCTGTTTATGAGATAGTTAGCACGAATATGATCTAGTGTTGATTATTGGTTAACTAATAACCAATAACAAGAAAGATGAATATTAAAGATAAGTAAACTATGCTCCCAACAATAAGAAGCTAATGCTACTCCTAATGATATGCTATCTAATTGAACGAGCAAGGTAGTGATAACCCAAGAATATTATGTTTAAAGCAATACCAAGCATAGTTTCTAACTAAGTGTAGTAAGGTAGTTCATGAGTACTTTGGACTTGTATGTACTCAATGCCTACTATGTTTAAGATCATGATGATATGATGAATATGATGCCTATGTTGGCTAGGTTCATAATGATAATGAATGAATGCATGATTTTATGACTTATGCATGATTATATGCCATAGCAAAGTTGTACTCGTGTGATCTGCTCATCGTGTATGAGTAGAAGTTATTGTTGTGTTTATGCATTCATGCTATTGGATCCTATTTAGATCATCTATGTGTATGTGATATGTTCGGACATTTGTGAACTGTTTTATAGTTGTGTGGTTGAGGTCCGTTGACATGGGATCCCGGTAGATCCTTCGGTTGTGTTCACTATATAATCTGGTTCCAGTAGATCTTATGGGTTGGGATTAGATCCCGGGAGACTTATGGATCGGAATCAACAGGGTTCTGCAGGACCGCCATTCCTTGACGTGTTGAACCCGAGGGAGCCAATGGCTCTATAACGATGATTGGTGGACCGCTACCTTCTCATCGACCAACGCTATAAGTGTGCTTGATTCCCCAGTTAGGGTCATTGAACCGGATTTACAACCCTACGAGACACGATGTCTACGGATCATGTCAACACACCACAATGTGATAGGATAGCACTGTTTGTGTTATCATGTAATACTTTTTTTTGCTTTGTGATGTTTATGGTTATGATTTTGCTCACTAGCTTTTAAAGCTAACCCTCTTCTAGTTTGTATGCTTTTGCAGATATTTATGTTTGGCAGTGCCAGGAGTTACAAATGTGATGTTGAGACACTTGTTGTCGTTGACAGGTATGATGGTCAATCGGTATTAATTTTGGTAACACCAATGTGTACATTGAAAACCTAGTGGGGTTGTTTTAAATAAAGAAATACTTTGATAAGACTTTTGTTGTTTGTTTATCAATTGAAATATGTTTGAGTTATAAGTTTTTAAAAGTCAAAAGTTGACATGAAAATCGCAGTGTTACAAATTGGTCACAAAGGATTGAGGATTCATACTTAATGATTTTTGTAACAAATCCCAACTATTTTGATGTAAGATTGGCCTCCTTCTTCACGTTGAACTCGTGGTTTACACACACCGTGCTCTAAAGGGCCGAGTAATTAGGTATTGGGCTAAGTGCCATAATTTGAGTTAAATACCCTTTCCTTATTTCTAATTGACACTTTTAGTCCCTCACTTCAAGATTATAAATTTAATGCCCAAATATAAAATAAAATAGCCAAATTTTTATTATTAAAAAAATATTATTACATTATGAATTACGGGTATTACATTATACCTCATCATATCTTTCCTATTGGTCATAATTAGTCCCTTAGCTTAGAAATAAGACAATTACCCATCACTCATTCATAATTAACTATATTCTATATTGATAGCTTGAGTATTACATTTAGGAAAACGGACATTACACACCACTAGCGTCTCAACATCTAATCTACAATCACATTCTACCTCGGGTTGTCATTTTCAACCAACATTAGTTTTCCCTTTTGTGTTGTCAAACAAACAAAAACTCTATGCCATCATCAATGTCTATGTTGACCATCGTCGTACCATCTCCATCGCCGACCTTTGTTTCTAGTTCAAGGTTATTGTTTCTTGTTCATCGTGGGTTTTATCACCGATCTCTGATTCAATGGTCCACGTGCTTTCATTTTCTGGACATGTTCATGTTTTTGGAAACCATCGGTAAGTCATTTATTTTAGATGGATTATGCTAACTACAATTCACATTTAGATCTATTCATGTTTTTGAAACATCTAGTTTGATAATTTTATTAGAGAATGTAAATTAGGGTTTACTATAGGATGACCCAACCCTATTGTATATTAGAGAATGTAGATTAGGGTTTAGTATAGGATGACCCAACCCTATTGTATAGATACGCTAGGGTCCATTAGTGTTTCTCTTGTACTCTTTGTACTCTATAAATAGTTATCAATATAATACAAAATACCTACGGGGCTTACATTATTCTAAATGGTATTAGAGTCTTATGGTTCTGGCCATATCTTCTCTTTCTCTTCCTTCCGCCGCCACTGAACTATGGTTGGCTGCCACCGCTTTCCTTCTCCACCCTTGAGTGACGACTTTCATTATTTTTTTACCCTCTCGTCCTGTTCCAGGAACGCATTGTAAATAGAAATTTATTAGTTTTCTCTCCCTTGTTGCCGTCGGATCTCTTGCCGCCATCGTAGTTGTAGCTTTTGCATCTGCAGTCGTAGCTCCTATTGTCACCACCTGCCGCCGCCGCACCTTTTGTCACCGCCATAGTTGTAGCTCCTGCCGCTGCAGTCGTAGCTCCTACCATCGTCGCTGCTCTTTTTGTCGCCATCTTTGGCCGCTAACCCGTCGTCGCCTTGCTGCCACGGAGTTTTCTTTTTTATATATCTGTGTTCTTTTCTGTTTTCTTTTATATTTTATTAAATTTTTCGCTCCGGTGTGAGCGTCCTATCTTCTACCGTTCTCACTGCGGAGAGTATTAAAGAATGTAGATTAGGGTTTAGTATAGAATAGCCAAACCCTATTGTATAGATAGGCTAGTGCCCATTAGGGTTTCTCTTGTACCCTTTGACTCTATAAATAGTTATCAATATAATACAAAATACCTACGAGAATTTCATTATTTTTCAAATTTATGCTAACTAAAATTCACATTTGTAGATCTGTTCATGTTTGTAGAAAACCGTTTACATTAAAAGATGTTAGGCAATTTACTATAATTTACATTGTAGTTCCATTAATTAATAGATTTACGAGAAATAACTTTTTCTTTGTCTATTTTCATTTTTATTTTCTTTAAAATAAAATTTTTGAAGAAATTTTAATATTATCAAAAAGGAAAAGTTTGTGTACTTTTATCTCATACTTTTCTTTTTAAAATATAATTTAACCAATAGTAATTTAAAAAAATAAATAAATTAGGCTTACAAACAAATATAATATCACCATCCTTAATCTTAACCCTCATATTTCTTAATTTAATCTAACACTTTTATTTACATGAGACATTTATTCAAATTTTACCTAAATTTATGTGAGATTTATTGTATTTTTCAAAATTCATATTTTTAGGTGAATAGATTTGTTATATTAAATATGAAAACAATATTTCAATTTTATCTTTATTTGTGTGGTTTAGTTTTAAAATAGGTAGATAATCACCTATATATTACCTATGATTACATATTTAAACCTTATCTTTGATATTTCTTCACTTCGACATCAAAGAGCCTATTGTTCTTATCTTTTTCATTCTCTTATATATCAATTATGAAGAATAAATAACCTTCATCGCCATCTTCAAAGAGACATTCGTTCAAACAACCTACATCAAATATGAAGAATAAACAATCTTCTTCATCATTTTCAAAGATATATTCGTTTGAACAACCTTAAACAAAAAGGAAAAAAAGAAAGGTAATAAACACCTCCAACGTACGTTTTATAATTATTTTACTATACCTCTTACATTTTCCACCATTAAATTTTATAATTTATTTTAAAAATCCACGTGTTTATAGACCACGGTATAAACTAGTTTAGTTTAATGGAAAAGGGGACCACATAATAAGGGATTGGTGCCACTTGTCTTCATGTCAAGTGCACGTCTTGGACAACTCATAAACACTATCATACACCATATCAAATTATCTTGATAAACTCCTCTGACTATCTCTCTCTCTTCACACTCCCTCTCTCTTCCCCCTTTGATAAGAGCTCTCTCTCGCTTAAAATCGGTCTTCTGCTTTGCTGGCTTCAAGCTCCCGATTGTTGGTTTTAATGGCCTTTCTTTGCTAAACTCACAAAAAGAACTTCAGCTTCCCGATCGTCGTCGTCATCATCAAACAACTGTTGTGTGATACTTTCTCTTCACTGATCAACCAATAGTTGCTTTATCGATCTCCGAAATCCCGTTTTGTTTGATTTGATCCGTAGATCTAAATCTTTCCCTTTCAGATCTTCTTCAGTTTTCTACTTTGAAGGTACTCAAAGTGTTGATTATTCTCCTAATTTATCGAATCGAGATTTATTAACTCATTACTCGAAGTTAGGGTTTTATGTTTTCTTCATCTTCATCTTCTTGTTTTTTTTTTTTGTTTGGCAAGTTTCCTGACCTGCTGGATTGTTCAATTAGATTTGACTATAATTAATTATGACAATACCATTTAGCGATGATATTTTAACTTCTAAGGCTGTTGTGATCATAGGTTTTGCGTTGTGTAATGAATAGATGAGCGGTTTGGTTTTATTGGAGAGTTGCATATAAAAGTATGCGGATCTGTTTTGAGTTGGGTTTCATTTTCAAAGAGTTTATTGCGAAGATATTGGCGTATTGAATGATGAGCAACTATCGTTTGGTTTTTGAGTGATTTTTAAAGATTCAAATATTGCATGATCGAACAGTTTTTTATTGTAATTACTACAAATATATCTGAATTTAGATTGATCTTTTTTCTCACTAATAGAGTTTTATTGATTGAGGCTTGATTTAAGAGCATAAGATTGCATATTTCAAATGGTAAACTGAGCTGATTTTTGTCATATTGATTGTTGAGCAATTATCGTATACTTTTTGAGTGATTATCAGCTTATAAGAATTGCATATTCAAATCCTTATGTTTTACTGCGATTACTGCAAATACGTTTGAACTTATGTTTGTATTTTTCTTGCTTATAGGTTTTAGAGATTGGGATTTAATCTGACGGGTTTAATATAATCTTGAATCTCTAAATGCGGATAATTCAAAGAGTTGTTTTGATGAGATGAGGTATGTTATTTGGGTTCATGAACTTTTTGTGGGCTTGTTTCCGGCCAAGGTCGGGCAGACATGTTCACAATGGTTCTGATTCTGGCGGTCGACAAGAGGGGCTTTTATGGTACAAAGATACAGGACAGCATTTTAATGGAGATTTCTCCATGGCTGTAGTTCAAGCCAATAATTTATTAGAGGATCAAAGTCAGCTAGAATCAGGATGTTTGAGCTTGCTAGAGTCTGGACCTTACGGTACATTTGTAGGAGTGTATGATGGGCATGGAGGTCCTGAGACATCACGGTTTATTAATAGTAATCTCTTTCAACATCTCAAGAGTAAGTCCCTTGAACCTAGATTAATTTTTTATATTATGCTCGTTGAGTTCAACTAATGATGGTGTTCAGTTAAAAACCAAAGTATGCAGAGCTATGAGCTAAAACTTCATGACTTATGAAATCATTTTAATCGTTCTTATGTATAATTTGCCACAAGTCACTAGAAACCAGTGATATAGTAGTGACAAGAATCGAAAATTGTAGTCACCCATTTTATATATACTAGATATTATTGGGAAATTTGAGTTCTAATGCTCTCTCTTTCATTCTATGAAAATTGTAACTTTTGATAGTCTGACTTGAACGTTTTTGAATAATTTGATGTCATTCTTTTCCACCATTCTTTTGTTCCTTCTTGGTTTACTGGACCCCGTGTTCACTCCTGACAATATGTATGGGACCCACAAACTGAAAAATTCTAAATAAGCAAGCTGTGGACTTCTCTGAAACAAACTTTAGATAACAAACCACTATTTTGATTTGTAATTTCTTTTAATATTTTCAGGACATGTTAGCTAATTTTCAGCTTCAAACTTGACAAGTACTGTAAAAATTGTCAGCCAGATTGATAACTACAGAACTTACAAGTACCCGAAGATGAAAAATCATCGGTTTCTTTACGGGATACTGAATCTGACAAACTTGTTAATTTCTCAGGGTTTGCTACCGAGAATCAATCAATGTCAGTGGAGGTAATAAAGAAGGCTTTCCAAGCAACAGAGGAGGGTTTTCTTTCTCTTGTAACCAAACAATGGTCAATAAGACCACAAATAGCAGCAGTTGGATCATGCTGCCTTGTCGGAGTAATTTGCAATGGAGCCCTTTACATTGCTAATCTTGGAGATTCTCGAGCTGTTTTAGGAAGGATTGTGAGGGCAACTGGTGAAGTTCTTGCAGTTCAGCTTTCAGCTGAACACAATGCGTGTATAGAATCTGTGAGACAAGAATTGCATTCGGCGCATCCAGATGACTCGCAGATTGTTGTTTTGAAGCATAACGTGTGGAGGGTAAAAGGTCTCATACAGGTAACTTCCTCTTAAAAATGATTATTGTAGAACTCAGAATGGTGTACGGTAAATTTATAGTATTTGGTAGTAGTACAAGTAGTTCTCTTATCCTGACCATATGTTGTTTTTGGGAATGATAGAAATAAGCTATAATTAATAAGCAGAATGGGACAAGGCAGGTACTCCTGCTATATGCGTCTGACTTGTATCTGATGGAATGTAAACCAAAATTCATGTAGAGATCTCTATGAATATTCCGACTGGACATTTTATAAGATTTAATGCGAAAAATTCATGTATCTTCCGTTCTTTTTTAATTAAACTGTAAACACTAGGTTTAGTCTTTGTTTCTCAAAGGACCACATTTGTGCTCCAAGTTATCACTAAGTTAAAAGTATTTTGATTTCGTTTTGTTCTAGAAAGGAGTTGTGGTTTTACTTGCATAATTCATAGTCAAACAAAAATACTTGCAACATTTACAATTTTTTCTTCAGATTCATTGATTATAGCAATAAGCAGGAAAAGAATGAAACTATAAGTCATAGGTCACACATTAAGTATATCAAAAAGCATATGTGTAATTGTAAGACACTAAGACCATTTTGCTACGTATTTACTCTTTTCTGTCACACATTAAGAACTCTTGTCATATTTTAAGTTCCTTTGCCCGGGCTTGTAAATGGTCATTCTAATCAATAAGAATAGACATTATGATGAATGGTAATATAAATAAGTGCAAAATAATCATACATTTTACATGGGTTCTTAACAAAATAATAATGATAAGCAGGCGAGTTTGGTACCAGGCCAAAAGGGGGTAACTTTTTTGTATGAATTTGGTCACTTATCCTTTTTATTAGTAAAGGCTCTAAATACAATTACAAAAACTGTGGCATTACAACAGCAATATAATTTTGGTTAAGGTAATTCAGTATGTTGTGTGTATTAACCATCTCAAGATGGCCTAGTGGTAGGATGCCTCGAAAGTCTCGGAAGAAACCCAGGTTCAATCCTTGCTGGGTGCAAACATCCTAGGATAGCAGGGGTATAGGAAACGGCCACATAAATGGTTAGGCCACCTCCACGTACATTAGAGCATAGCTTGACTTCCCCGGGGAGCCTGCTAAAATGGGAAATCCCTTTAAAAAAAATGTAGGTTGTGTGCATTGAAGCTACATGTTGACCACTTTTTGACCCATTCAAACCGTTATCTTTTTCTTTCTGATAATATGTAACCCATTTGTCTATGCGTTGAAGATAAAGCATAACCCAATTCGACTCATATATAATTAAATGGTCTAAAACTACCACTTTGAACATTTGGTGGAAAAAAACTATAGACGAATAAGCAACTTTAAAACGTAATGTTTTCTCTGCAGATTTCAAGATCGATTGGTGACGTGTACTTAAAAAAGGCAGAATTCAATAGGGCACCTTTGTATGCCAAGTTTCGCCTTCGTGAACCCTTTAGAAGACCGATACTGAGCTCAGATCCATCAATTTCAGTGCATCAGTTACAGCCACATGATCAGTTTATCATATTTGCTTCAGATGGCCTCTGGGAGCACCTTACTAACCAAGAAGCTGTTGATATTGTTCAAAATCACCCACGCACTGTAAGTTATGCTTAACTCATTACCTCAAAACACCATCATTTAAATTTCTGTTGCTCTAGTTGACTCTGTAGGTCAAACCTACTAGTCTTGAGATTTCAAATTCTGATTTAATTATCAATTATTATGTTTGCAAGTTGATTAATTTCTCAAAAATTTTGATTTCACATCAATTGCTTTATTAAAATTCTGGTTTGACCTCAAAAGTTCAAATTGTATGATTTTAGTTCTTGATTTGGAAGGACTTATCTTGGGTGTTCTCTTTTTGTTTAAGAAGTTTGAGCTACTTAGGGTGTGTTTATGATATGAATCAAATTGATATTCAATAATAGGATAGAAAACACCCTTAATCGGATGCCTGTAAATACAAAAGGGGCCTGATATTCGAGACTCGGGGGATCTCCAAAAGAAAGAAAATAACTAAAGTTCTCAAAACTCTCCTCCCCTAATCAGCCTAACCCTGCCCCTTTA
>JAUEJL010010467.1:0-10051 GCA_032274825.1 Drosophyllum lusitanicum | reverse complement strand
ATTGGTTCTCGCGGTTCTCACAATAATAATGGTTCTCAAATGAACTCTCCCCTATATATATATATATATATGTGTGTGTGTGTGTGTGTGTGTGTGTATGTATATATATGCATGTATGTATATATATGTATGTATGTATATATATATATATATGTATGTATGTATATATACGGGAACGTTCATTTGAGAACCGTTCTTATTGTGAGAACCGCGAAAACCAATCTTGGCCCTTGATTAAATTAAATCAATGGTTAAGAATGCTAATGGCTCATTAATAGGGGTATTTTAGGAAAACCAGACTTCATTAAATAATGACTTATCCACCTGGACGCCATTCATGATTGGTTAAAAATATAAATGACCAAAATACCCTTATTAAATGGCATTAATGGGGGTTACAAATGGTTATCGCGGTTCTCAAATGAATTTCACCATATATATATAGGGGAGGGTTCATTTGAAAACCATCCTTATTGCGAGTACCAATCTTGGCCCTTGATTAAAATAAATCAATGGCCGATAATGATGGTTCATTAATGGCTCATTAATGACTCGTTAATGGCTTGTTATGACGCATTAATGAGGGGTATTTTAAAAAAATCAAGCCTTGCTCTTTAATGACGGTCCACCCAGACGCAATTCACGGTTGGAAAAATATATAAAAGACCAAAATAACCCTATTAATGAGCATTAATGGTGGTTACAAAGGGTACCCGTAATAAAAATGGTTCTCCAATGAACTTCTCCCAATACACACACACACACACACACACATATACATAGGGAAAGGTTCATTTGAGAACCGTTCTTATTGCGAGTACTGCGAGAACTAATCTTGGCCCTTCATTAAAATAAATCAGTGGCTAATAATTTTGGCAGCTCACTAATTACTCGTTAATGAGGAGTATTTTGGGAAATTTAAGTCGATCTAATAATGACTCATCCACCCGGACGCAATTCACTGTTGGGTAAATATATAAATGACTAAAATACCCCTATTAATGAGTCATTAATGACTTATTAATCCACCAAAAATTATGAGCTATTGATTTCTTTTAATCAAGGGCCAAGATTGGTTCTCGCAGTTCTCGTTTGAACCTTCCCCTACACACACACACACATCCGTGCGTGTACATACATATGATATCTAATTATCTATATGTGTATGTGTGTGTGACTATCTATATACACACACACGTGCATATACATATACACACATAGAGGAAAATTTCATTTGAGAAGCAATTAATTGCGATAGCTGCCAAAAACCAACCTTAACTATTGTTTTGAAATATCTATCTCTAGAAACGAGCAAGTGTTTTTTGTAAATAACCATAGATGCTTTGTTAATAGGGAAGGGGGTATTTTAGTAAATGTAAGTTTACCTTCTATTTTTTAAACTAAGATATAAAGGGTTTAAATTACAAAAATTATATCAAGTTAACAAAGTATTTTATTCTCTTTGGTGTAAATACAAAGAGAACAAAGTATTGTTATTGACATTGAGTTGCGCATATGCAACCTAACAACAAGACCATGAATTTTTGTAAAGTTTTGGTTGCCGGAGATACTTTTTCCAATATAAAATAGAAAGCACTTGCCTTTGCAGCGACCATAGTGTTTCCAATATCAGTGCTTATCATATAAGCATAGTCGATCACAGTTGCTCCCTTAGGCAAATTTTTTATCTGCAACATGTAAAGAAAAGACTGAAAACTTAATGGCATGCTATGTAAAGAATTAACTTTTAATAGAAAAAAAAACACAATTTTAAGGACTTCCAAAATGCATGTTATGTATCAATAGTTGAAATGGCAATTTCAACCTGTTTACTTGAAAATGGTAGATTTTGGTACAACTTTTCACTATGATGAGTCAAATGGATCAAAACTAAAAACTTAATGAAAAGCTTGAGCAGGTCGAAAGTCAAATGTTCATCATCTAAATAGTTTTATTCAAACGAATCAGATTTTACATACATAAATTGCAAATCTTTAGAAACATATTTGTTACAGCAATCAATTAAAAAGTTGAAATTTGGCAGGTCAAGCAAAATGGTTTTGCGTGAAAGAATGACTTGTTTCACCCAACCCATTTGGAAGTAACCCAAACCAATCTATCTTACCAACAGAAGTCATTATTTTACCTCTCCCCTTGGTGTAAATACAAAGACGCGACTACCTAAAAGATCCTTTGTGATTGTATCAACAAACTCTCTAGAGCTCATGTTTCCAACAAACTCCTCTTGCCATTCTCTAATTGCATTGAGCCAACCAATCTGAGAAAATTACATATACTTTTCTTATGTAACTTAAAAAAAGTTATCTAGATCGTTTGAAACAAGTAATTTACTATCATACCCTGAGAGCCACATTTGCATTGTTAAGGCAGACTGATTTCCCTCTCAAACTACTGTCATTAGCCTTTGTATGTCTGACTAAACCATTAACAATAACTTTCCCACTGTAGTGAGCAGCAATGCCTCTTTCTGCTATCAAATTCATCTCTTCAGTTCTTATCTGCAAATCAGTATATGAAAGTGTACAATAAAAGCATTGAAACTAACCATAGTGAGCAAGTATAACTTCATACCTGCACTTCAAGACGAAACATGCTCTCATAAAGGAAAGGAATTACAGTTGTATGAAGACTCTGATAACCATTAGGTTTTGGGGTTGCAATGTAGTCTTTCATCTGTAAAATAGTTAAAATAAGGCTATTATGTCCAGTGTTAAAAAAGAAGCTGAATATCAGTTTTAAAAAAAAGTGCCAAAAATGTGTGGGTTGTGTAACATGTGAAAGCGAGTCAGGTCAAAGGGGTAAGTTTTGTCACGGGGTGGGGCAGGTCAAATGCTATTTGTCCACATTTTTTCTTAAAAAAAATTATAATAAATATTGTAACATAATATATGCAACAACTATAGTCATTACAATATTATAGATTTTTTGCCCAAAGTGTATTAGAAGGTTGTATGCAATAAAAATACACACCCATTGATCCCTGCATCTTTTTAACTAAATTTTTGGCTTTGACCACTTCCTAGTTTGAGATAAAACATAACCCAAATCGACCCATTCATAAAATGCCAACTCTAATTGAAACACAAGACAAAATGGCCTAGATACACACAGCTCGAGGAATAGGGGTCCAGATTCCGTGTACCAGCCCAAGAACATGGTAGCAAATCTGCATGAAACCATATTTCTTAGGCAAAATACGCAAAAGAAGCAATATTAATTTATGTTAAATTTCTCTAAATGCTGCAACAAGTATGGCCAATGTAAATTTTACCTGTTGTGCATTACACAAAGGCCCTACACCGACACAAAGCTTGGGTTTGACAATAATCCTCAGCTGTCGACCAAAACGCATAAAAAGCATGTCAGAAAAATAAAATTAGAAGGAACTCCAAGTTCTAGATAAACCACTAGTCCACCACTGATTAACAACTACCTGTGCAATTTGGTTAACTTCATTAATTGAACCTTTTGATTTAAGAACAGATTTATGGATGCTGCAAGTATAAGAGTTTAAAACCATACAAGTTACAATTGGAGGTTTCAGAAAGAAATGAACTAATGAAAAAAGCATCATACCTTTAGAACCCAAAAAGGATCATCACAGCAACATATAGAGGTGTAAATTTGACCCTTATACTTATGAATGGGTTGTTTTGGGTCATGTTTAATCCTTAATGGGTAGAAAGTTGCCCAAAAGTGCAATTTCAATGCTTACAACCTCCTAATTTGGTTTATTGAGGAAAAAATATGATTTATTTCTAAAATAATAACGGTTTCATTGCATAGTTAAAGGTCAAATTATTTATATAAAAAAGGTCACCTCCATTTAAAAAACAGGACAGAGTATGAAGAAGCCCAATGAATTTAAAGCCATCACCTTACCTGTAAGGTTCCTTACAAAAAGACCGCACTTCAGTTTTCACAGTCATAAGGTCTAAGAACTGATCATCTTCGATCTTCTTAATCAAAATTTTATTTGCCTAAAACAGGAAATAACAAGTCAATAACATGTACTTTCACATTAGCTTCTCATATAGATGACAATGCTTTGATTAGAATGCAAGCCATATTCATACTATAAATTATTCATTTATGATTGAAATACCTCTTCAATTTCTTTTTCCTGTTCTTTACAGAGTTCTGCAACTCGTCTCTTCACTTTAGCACAATCTTGAGGATTTGTGTACATGAAAGACAAATTTTCAAGCTCAGACTGCAAAGAAAAGATGTTCATTGAGAAGGGTATAAATGTTTATAAAAAGTATATCAGTACAGAATCCATGAAAACACATATCAAGTATACTCCAAATTATTATTGGTTTTCAGAAAACAATAGTATTGAACTCAAGGCCAATGAGAAAATAAAATTGTACGCGGCAGTGACTACTTTTATGAACCATTTGGTAGAATATCTATAACTTAAGCAATTTCGAAGCTTATGAACGGGGTCGATTTGCGTTGTGCTTTATTTCTCAAGGCATGAATGAGTAAAGTAAAAAAAATAGTCTTTAATGAAAAAAAAGGGGACGAATGATATGCTAACTATATATATAAGAATTCAGATGTATGTACAAAATGTGTTTCGGGTCAATCCAACCCGACCCGTTCTTAACCCATATAAAAAAGTTACTCGTTTTCACCAGTTACCCAATTCTCCCTGCCCCCACCCACTATGCCACCTCTATTATTAAATAATGAGCATCCCAAATCACCAACATGCTAACAGCAGCTATTTTACCAACAATAAAGAGTATCAATCCCCTTATATTATCGAATTCTACCTTAATTTGGTACATTCCCAGAAGCTTTGCAAGAGGAGCAAAAACCTGTAGTGTCTCCATTGCAATGCTAGACTGCACACAGTAAAAAACTATGAAAACAATGAATCAAGAAAATAAAGCTGTGCGGATATTTGATAAAATTTTATCCCACCTGTTTATGTGAAGGCATATGTGAAAGAGTCCGCATATTATGTAATCTATCTGCTAATTTAACAATTATCACCCGTACCTGGAAAAAAGCAGTAGGAGCAGCTGACATACATTCTAATTGCATAAAAAATGATAACCAGCTTTGGTCCAATTTTACTTTATGTAACCATGGTTCATGATTTTAATCTGAAGTAGCAAAATTTGAAAATTTGGAAATAAAGGTAATCTAACCCAATAAATAGTCAAAAGAGATGAGATGTCAGTTACCTCTGACCATGTCAACTTTTTTTCCTTTCTCTAAGAGGCAGCTAGGATGTAGTTACCTTAAATTAAAAAAAGTTGAAACCTTCCTGGATTCTTTTGTGCTAAATTAATTTGGTTTCCCGAAACAGAAATTAGATCAAACTATGGTTACTTTTTTATGTGCATAGCCCTTAAGATAATTACAAATGGAAAATCCATGAATATGAGAATATCTTACCTCCTCGGTCATTGCTAGAAACATTTGTCGAAGATCATGAGCTTTCACATCTTGTACCGAGTAACTTTCATTTTTATACTTTAGCTTTCCGAGTTTTGACACCTGAATCGAACTAGAATCAAGTTTGACACACGCAATGTCTAACAACAATATTTTAACAATCAAAATCGCAACATTTATTATAACAAAACAAAAACCTTGGTTTCTCCTTCAACAATGTGACGAACAGTAGCACCAAATTCCTTCTCTATATTCTCAAAAGTAACAAGATTTGTATCTTCAACTGTGTCATGTAATAAACCAGCAGCAACTGACTCCCAGTCCAGTTCCTTATCAAAAAAATTAACTGCCAGCTAAGTGATCTTATTCAAAACATTAATTACAAAATGAAGTGTGTGAAAAACTTTTAAGGTCCCCACCAATTGCTGATGGGATATCTAACCAGTTAACTTCCATAAGAACCATGCATAATATTATGCAACTCACTAGTTCTCCAAGAATTTTTGCAACTTCAACAGGGTGAATGATAAAGGGCTCTCCACTTCGTCGTTTTTGCCCATCATGTGCCTCAAAGGCTAGCTACACCCAATCAATACATTTAACTAATTGCTCTTTTAATAATGATATTCATAAACAACAATAATGAAGACTTACATTTAGAGCATCGCGCACTAACTTTAACTCATCGGATGAAAGGTATGCAATAGCAGGTTTAAGATCCTGAAGTAATTAGAAGAAAAGGGCACTAGTAAGCCTTATTCAATAGCACAAATCACAAATCTAATCTCTTATTCATAATACTACTTACATTGTACACGTCTTATCTTGTATAGCATCTAAACAAATTTCCTAAAAAAAATGGTTTGAGATGCCCAGGGATGTTCAGAAATATGATAATGAAGGTTAAAAGTTCAAAAAATAGTTTTCAATGTCAAAGAAAACCATATAATTGAGGATCTTTAGTCTGAAATGTAAAACACAAGTCAGGAGTATATGGTGTTTGGGATTGCTTTTGCAAACTGATGATCTGATTATTATGTCTTCGTGTCTCGGATAATCATTTTTAAACGTATCGAAGAAACTGCTTATCTGATTGTTTTAGAGTAGAATAATCAGTTTCTGATAATTAATTTTGTAAGTAGCATATACAAACTTTTAAATTAATAAATTTCAAAATGCCTAATCACTTTAAAATATAATCACATAGCCTATATGTTGCACTCAAACAGTCAGACTAAAAGGAAACATGGATATCAAAACATTGTTTTTCCGGGGAAAAATTATTTATTATGTTATGCATTATGCTGCGTACTTTCTTACTTGGTATCTCCTCTCTAAAATAAATCACCCAATGTTATGCATTGTTTTGGGTTACACACTTTATATGCACCCACAAAAAGGCACAAACTATCAAAAATTCCGGTTTTAGGGTACTCTCACCCGCTTACATGATCAAATCTTGAAGTGGCATCTGACATATGGATAACTTTGAGTCTTTGACGACTATTTTCTGATATGCTGCTGATATGGCACAATGCTTCATAAAACCAATTAACTTGTAAGAGTACCCTAAATGAGAACTTTTTAAAGTTTGAGCCTTTTTGTGGGTGCAAACAAATTGTGCTACCCCAAATAGATGTCAGGCCAAAGTTAGTTACCTTTTTATGCAATAATCCCTTTATATATTTGTTGTGATTACTGATTACAACACCTTCTGGATTGTGTATTGTTCCTACACTTACAAGTATAAAAAATAAAGTGGCAACATATCCACATACCTCCCACAAACTTTGAGGAGAAACCTCATCATATCCTGAAGAAAAAGATGAAGAACAACCCGCTACCCGTTTCCTACAGACAAGATGGAGAAAACTTGACCTTGCAAGTCTTCTTGGAGGTAAGTGATCCAAAGCTTCAAAGGATAACCAAGCTCTTATACTTGCAGCTTCACGTCTCTGGAATAAGTATTAAATTAATAGACGATCACAATACAGTATATCGTCCAATGACCAGAATTGAACATTTGAAAAAGTATGTTTGACATTAGTGATTAGCCCCTTATGAAATGATTAACTTATCAATAGCAGCTATCTGATACTGCAGAAACATTGTGTGATAACATGCATCCCCTTTTTGATTGATTTTGAAATAAAAAAGAAGTCTGTTTCATTCCAATTTCACTCATGAAAGTAATACGAATTTTTGGCGAGTTATATTTTCAGCATTGAATCCTGTTGATTTAGCCACAAATAATGATGACTAGGAAACATAGAGCGAATACAATGCCATCCACAAGAATGTTATAGGCATAGGTTAACTAGAGCAATTGTTTCGTAAATTGGTATAAGGTATCCTCATAGTTTCAATGAGCATGACAGTAATAAGAGCTTTTCACATGATCTAGCATGCATATACATGAGCTGATTGCACAAGAGTTCTATTTTTCTTTACATAAATATATATTTGCAATTCAGTTTATGTTAAGGAAATGTATCATGGACTTTAATTCTACTTACTTTTGATTCCAAATACGTAAAAGGGTAGTGTTCGACAGGAAGTCAGTGTTATAGACATATGTCACGACTGCAAAGTTCAAGGGATCATTCATGAAGGTTATCTCATGATTCCCAAAAAGTCTACACAAGTCAAGAGCCTTCAAGAGTGTCACGAGTCGTGACTTCTTAAGAGGATGATAGAAGATTGTTGAAGCACCCCCATGAGATCTAGGCTTGAAATGTGTACATTAATCCATTAGGGCAACTCTAGGACTACTTATTTAAATAGCTTATCCACTTAATGCGTTTTATAAGAGCAAATAAGCACCTTTTAGTGCTTAGAAAAGTGATTCTCCTTATCATCTTAGCTTAGGAGTGACATACGTTCTTTTCAATAAACAGACTGAGATTGCTTATTTTATACTAATAACGATCTAAAATGACAAGTTATATATATATGCCATCGCAGAATAGAATTTTCCAGAGATTAATTTGTAGCCTTTAGATTTGAGTGACCTTGACCAATAAATTAGAAGTTGGACACCTATATAAATGAGAGACATCATTTGGCTACACCATTGTATACTAGTGCACTAAATTCCTTTTCCCAATTAGTTGTTGAGTATCACTAGCATCCTTAATCACTTCGCCTTTCTGAGTTATGCTGAGCGGAACCTAGTGCCACACTAGAATTTGTAAGACAAGTCCGAAACATTAGCTATCTAGAACTTTGACAGCTAGTTTGGAATCAGAACAATATATACATATATAATAAAGAAAATCCAATACGACATCATCAATTCCTAGAATCAACTATGTGGCGCATTCTTATTGATCAATTAGCTTTCAATTCACATCCATTGAAATTGATGAAGTCATCTATTTTATTACAACAATAATACCCAATTCCGCCTAAGCAGGGTATGGGGGAAGTAAGATGTAGACAATCATACCTCTACCCGTAGGTAGAGAGACTACTTCCCAAAAGACCTCTTGTCATCAATTCCTAGAAAAACCTTGGTGTAACAGCTTTGAATTGAACTATGATGTAGAGAAATGAACTTATGTAGCATAGAACCAAGAGAACACCACAAAAATTGATAAAGACATGCACCACAAATGTTGATAAAGATGTCAAGGGTGTCACCAGCCACACAGATGTAAATACAAACACAGCACGAACAAAAACTCCAAATTTGTGAACAAACAACACTAAAATTTGTGTAATCTATTTGACAATTAAAAAGAATAAATTATGGTCCTATTTATACTTGTCAAGAGTGTGACTTTAATTCAAGAATTGTCTGTTAGTCAGTTAACAAATCTGTTAACCTGTCAAGCTGAGTAATTAGTTAGCTTGTTAGACAAATTCCTATAAATAGTGAGACTCGGTTGTAATTCGTAGATTCAGTTTTATCATCTAATGCAATTCTCAAAGTTTTCTCTAAATTTCCTAACAAATTGGTATCAGAGCGTGGTTCCGATCAACACGCTTCTGAAAGTCCGAAATTCGATTCCAGTTCTAGCAATTGATCGACCAGTTTGTTTCAATTCTTTTTCGATTCTTTTGATTAGAGATTGATCGAAGCTTTCTTGCGATTGCTATCTAGGCAATCAATTTTGTGCGTCGTGCCATCATTCTTGAAATTCGATTCAAGGTGGAGGTCGACAGCAAGAATTAAATCAACAGGTGTTCGATTCGAGGTGGAGCGATCAGATTAAGTAACTGAAATTGGTGGTCGAATTAAATCGGGGAACAAAGATTAACGATCGAATGCTTCTTTTGAAACTGAAAAGATTAAGCAATCGAGATGATGTGCGACTGAAATTGGCGGTCAATTGAAGCTGGGGAACAAGAATTAACGATCGACAATCAAATGGTGATTGATATCGTGGTCAACTAAAGTCGTGAAAAAGGAATTGGCGATCGATTGGGTAGTAACAATTGAAGTCGGTGATCAATTGAAGACAGGCTACGTGAATTTACTATCGACCGGAGATTGGCTATTGGCGATTGTTTTTAAGTGGAAGGCCACTGAAACAATTGATCGAACAAGGGTGTTCAATTTCTGGTTAGAAACAATTCAAGAATCTTGCAATGCCTTCACAAATGATTAAGATCG
>JAUEJL010010456.1:0-10051 GCA_032274825.1 Drosophyllum lusitanicum | reverse complement strand
TGGGACCCGACGGAACCCGGACACCCGCGATGGTGTTCCCGGGGTACCCGACGGAACCCCACATCGGGTTCCCACTCTGAGATGCGGGTGGTCTTAGAAGGTAAATAGATAAACCGTTTCCTTTTTGCCATTTTTATTTTTTATTTTTAGTTAACGAAAAATTTATGAATTTATAGAAGCCTTTGATTAAATTGATCCAAGGGCCACAAATTGTTCAATAAGTGATGATTATGCGTCTATACATAAGGGTAAAATGTTTTATGTCATACTACTAAATTATTTTACTCATTCTTTTACTTATTAGATTAAAACACGTGACAACATCAAAAGATTATATAATGAAAAAAATTAATGAATTTCACGAGTCATAATTTAATAGGTACAAAAATATAATATGAACATTTGGTAGGAAGAAATGAAAAAACCAACAATGGAGGACTTGATTAACTTGAGATAATTTAATTAAAAGACTTGATAATTATCATGAAACGAGTTTTTTTTACTCACATATTGCAGCAAGGTTTGATACAAGTTTTCTCTAAAAAATTAAAGAAATGTTCAAAATATATACGTATGGCTATGAGTAGTATCTTAGGAGTTAAAAAAAACTATGTTTATCGTGGATGAATAGCCTTTAATTTAGGTGAATGATACATCAAGAGTTAAGAGTAAAAAAAAAAAACTAAAGTTACTATTGATAAATAGTGCTTAGGAATACTACCAACAAAGTTGTTATGTTAGTATGTCTAATATTAAAAACTTATCAACCAATTAATTTTGGATTGAAAGATGTAAAAAAAAAATCTAGGGTTGTAAAATAACCAAACGAATACGAACAGAGGCTTGCTCGTGTTAGTTCGTTTAACTTTTACCTGAACAAATAAGCAAACACGAACACAGAAATCTGTTCATTTATCCGTTCATGTTCGTTTATTTATTCGTCTAAAGTTAAACAACCCAACACAAAAACAAGCCTCGTTCGTGTTCGTTCGGTTCATTTACAGCCTTAGCCGAGTCGAAACAACACGTGAGTTACTCGAAAAATACTTGAAACCGGTTCAGTTTAAGTCAAGTCAAACGACTTTAATTAGGTTGTCAAGTCAAGATCGAGTATTAAAATGTTTGGCTCATAAAGGTTGTGAGTCGCGACATCGACCTTGTGTCATTTTACAAAATTATCATTTTTTACATGTATAATAAAAAGTCAACATAAACCGTACTAGAATCGAATAAAGACGGCCTTAAAAGTATAAAATGAGCTTAAGAGTATCAAGTCCATTATAAGAAATTGATCAATATTGTTATTTAATATATTAATTCCGCTAATCAAATCGAGTCGAGCTAAGCTCGATAGTATCAGTAGCTCAGCAAGCTCGAGCTTGAAAATAAAAGAACGACCGAGCTCAAGTCGAGTTTCAAATGTTGAATTTTCTAATCAAATCGAACTAGAGCTTAGCACAATATTAACTCGACTTAGATCAATTACATAATTTACACCCCTAACTTGATGAAAATGAGATAGTAGTATTGTAGAGCCTAAACTCTAAAACATAAACCGTGTTGATAAGGGAAATAACCTTGGATACAAACAGTCTAAAAACTAGAAGTACTAAACAATTTGTTTTAAATTAAAAAAGGGGTGATTCTATTGGTACCCCACATTATCTAAATGGCTCCCTTGATGTAAAATTTGTAAGTAAAAAAACTACATTAAAAATTATATATAGTGATTTGAGAAATGGATAAGTGGACCATGTTCTAGTTACTATGAGCTATGGAAATGATATATAATAATGTAGAACAATAAAGGACTACTGTTGCACACGGCACTCACTCAAGATTCGGGGTCGAAATACCTATACCCTTGCCCCTTAGATTCCTCGAAAACCGGCCTCCGCCCTCGTCTTCTCGCCGGATGTCGTCACGTTGGTCAAATTGTTCTGAATAAACACGTTTTCACGTTGCCCCTTGATTCCTCGAAGACAAAATCAACAGCCTCGCAAAGTTCCTCCAATTATAGGTTTGTTGTTTTCTTGCTTCTTCTTCGACTGATTTCTTCTGTATTTGTTTAGGCTTGGCAAGTTGGCAATAATCATTAGTTATTGTAATTTCAACCCAATTGATTCAGGTTTGTTTAATGTTCATTTAGTAGTTTTTGGTTTGAGTTGTTTAAATTTAGGTTTAATTTCAACCTACTATTTCACTTCACTTGTTTTTTTATGTCTTCACAGTTCAGGTCTTTGAATTGTTTGATTTAGGTTTAATTGTTTATTGGAAGTATTCATTTGTTTCTTTACGTTCAGCATATTTGATTTAGGTTTGTTTCAATGTTCATTAGCTTGTTCCAGTTTATTAATTTAAGTTAGGTTAACCAGTTAGGTTTATGGAATTAGCTAACTATTGTTGAATTGTTACAAACGTAATCAAGTGAAGCTAGGTTACCCCCGTTATCTAGTTTAATTCAACGATAATAAGAAACACTGTGGCCTTTCCCCCTTTACCACATCAATTGTTCATAAAGAGGTAAAAGGAAGGGTGAAAACATGTATGCTTTGACCCGACCTGACCCGTATTCACATTGTTCAACTTATTATACGACTACGTCTTCAACTTATTATACTACTACGTACAGTGAGTCAGTGACCGTGCCCTCTGTGTCGTAGTTGTCTGGACTCGGTTACACCCCTAGCTCAAGTTCATGTGATCAACTTCATGTTTTAGATTACCATACTGCCCAATGAATTAGGAGTGCATATGTTATATGGGTAATTTATGCTTTGTGAAGCAAAGATGAAATGTAGCTGAAATTTCTTATAGCTGATTATATCCCTTCTGTTTTCACAATCCTCAACAAAACCCCAGAATTATTGTAATGAGCTAAAAAAGTGGGTATAGTTTCTCCTGTAATTTCTGTCATATGCTTTACAGAATTGCAAATATTGGGAGTACGAAAGGTAATGGAAGATCAACGTTCTTTCGACAGCCCTAGAAGGATTCTTAGTTATTCTAGAAACACGGGAGCAACATTTTCTGTTTTTGAAGCTGATAACAAGTCTTCTGGTGTTGGTGTTTCCGGAGAGCATGGCCTTAATCCTTCAGAAGTTTACGGATTTGTAGGAGCTATTTCAACTGTTGTTGCTACAGGCAAGGTATTCTTCATCCTTTGCACTTGTTAGTAGAGGTGGCAATTTTCTATTCTTGAACTTATGAATAGGTTGATTCTAGTAATGTTTTTGTTTTTACCAAATTAAAGAATTAGCTAAAATGAAAACGATCAAATAGGTCACACCGTCACAAGTCACCCAAAATGTATACATGCTCCTATTTGGTTTATTTTAAAGTCTTAGATTATTATTGTAAGATTATAGTTGTTGTAGGATTACCCCTCCCTCCCTCCCCTTGCATTATCGGTAATTCGTATGCTTACAACATTCACAAAATAGTGAAAATATGATTACAAAACTATATAACTACAATAACAATCTGAACATTTATATAAAAGTAATGTGCTAAATATGATAAGTCAAAGATTCGTCAAGAAGGAAATATTGCAATCATGGGGATCTAAAAGAGTATTTTTATTGTGTAGATTCATGAAAGTTCGCTGGCTTTCTCAAAATTATCTTTTGAGTTACATGTTTAGCTTACCTTGCTCTACAATAAAACTTTTACAGTTATATTTGTTGATATTGTGTTTAGCGGATCCGAATATTATTTTTCCTTTGTTTTACTGACAGTTATTTTCATGGTTTGGGCATACATGCCCGATCCTTGGTTACATTCTATTGAGATCTTCTACTATCCTAGCAAGTACGTATCACGATCCCCTTGAAGTCCTAGTCCTCTGCTTTGCTTTAGCCATCTCAATCCCTAAGTTCTCTTTCAGCTTTTTGATGATGCATCTTCAAAACTGAGATGATATCAACTGTATATCTAGAAGAAAGATGTAAGAAGTGGCAATTTCCACCCATTTACTTAATGAATGAGTCAGCTCAGGCTATGTTTTATCTTTGAATGATATTATTCAAAAAATATAGATTATGAAACAATCATAATCTCTACACAAATAGTTTACAAAAAAAAGGGTTGGACAATAACATGTGTCTACCTAACTAGGCCCATGCAAACATTTTCTGTTTTGACCTGTTACCACCTTATTTGTCCTGATCCAGTTAGATGACATAAATTTGTAGCAGTGTTATGCAATCTATTTATTGTGTCTTACTGTTTTGGCTTTCAGGTACTGGGCAATGGCACTTCCTGCCTATGCCATTGTGACAATTGCAACGATCTTTCTATTCTACATCGGCCTCAACTTCATGGCAACTCCACCTCCAACATCCTTGAACTCTATATATGGTACACGAAAGTTTTCATAAACCTACTAGAGTGTATCAGGAATCGAGTTTCTAATGGATATTTTTGCAGATGAAAACAACAAAGATCCCGCGTTCTTTGATCCTACAATGTCGGAAGATGATCGGCCCGTTGAACCTTACTCTGATATTGGCATTGACAAAATCAATGAACTCATGTTCAATGATGGGAAATAACAATTACCAACCTCATGTCCAGTAAAAGTTTAGCATAGTAAGAGGAATAAATATTAATCAACTCTACTTTGTAAATAGATGCATAATCTCACTCACTCACTTTTCCCCTTGTAGAAACAAAACTCCCATATATCAAAACAATAATACTTGATGATAATATCCAAATCATTCTAAAAGAATCAGATGTAAAGATCACTTAAAGTAAGAAAGAAGTGTGTCTTTGCTTGTTCATTCAGTATTTTAATAGCATTACTTATTTGAGATCTAAAAAATTGTATATTCACTAAAAGAGTGTGATAAGTTATCTCTGTGCCCTGGCAAAGAGAGTATTCGAGTGATTCATCCTTGATTAGCCATTTGAACAAGGGATAAAGTGAGCGTTGTTCATCTCTTATCCGCTTGTAAAAGAGAGAAGATTGTAAAGACGATCGTTACATAATAAGAAATGAGGGGTGATCTCTTTCCAACGAAGAAAGGGTGATCACTGTCTTATTAGTGAGAAAAACACTACTTTATTTCCAAGGATAACTTACATTTCAGGAGAGAAGATAAGTGGTGAGTTTGTGAAACAGGTGAGTGAAAGTAAGGAGATTCATTAACAACCATATGAACTACTTGACTATATTCTTCCACCTTACATATTTACATACATGTTTATATTTATATACTTTGTTACTAACAAACTCTTTGAATAATAATTGTACAACATATATATGACAACTCTCGATCATCAATAAGAAAAAAAAACATAGTTTGAAGTTTTAACCTTAGGCTTATACAAAAGGAGATCATTCTATACATGTAACTACAATCTGGCTACATAAAACCCAGATTCAATATGATGAAAGGGAATTGAACGGAATATTTATTCGAATGACTAATATATTATTGGCTTCACAATCCTCGGCTTCTACACATGTAACACTCTTGACTATAAAGAGGATTTTTGATGGAGAAAAACATGTTACCACCATTAGATAAGGTCTTATGTAACTCTCTTAAATAGAATTATGACTTGAAAAGATGAAAAGCCAAGAGTTATCATAATCTTACTCTTAAATAGAGAAAATTAAAAGTTGCAACAAGTTTTACATTCAAAAGTAAGAATATTAATAAGCTTATGAATTTACGCTTTAAGCTCATGCCCATAATTATCGGATGATATCATATCTACATTCGGTTTAATGGATTCATCCATTAATGTAAAATCATCATCGATATGCGCTCTACATCACGTAAATAATCATCTTTATGGATGACAGTTGTCATCTCTACCCATAATCTTAATTTAAGCCTATAAATTTCTATTAAAAATAAATTTATTAGCTTTCAATATTTGACTAAATTTATAAACTTTAAAAATAAGTCAACTTAAACACTCCTCAAAACTTTATATTTCGAAGAGTTGTTTAATCCGTGTGGTCAAAATAAAAAAATAAAAAAAGGAATGAATTAATAAATTGGTCATTGTAGTTCACATGTTTTTACTGATTTAATTCTTTAAGATGAAAAATTACGCTGATAATCTCTACTGAAGCAAACGTGTTGCTGGTTTAGTCTTTTATACTAACTTTCATCCTTTGAAATGTTAGTTGTCTTTTAGTGTGATGATATTTTGGTCGCATATTAAGGTTGAAGATTTTTCAATACCTATGAAATATATTAACAAAAAAGTTACTAAATAAATTCTAGAACACCTCCACCTCACTAATTTAATCCGCCAAATACATAAAATATATTTCAATATTAATAAAAACTAACATTAATTAATTTTTTTAGAGAATTTTATACTTTTTATTTAGTTAAAATTAAGTTTATTTTTTAATTAGGTTACATGTGTGTTACACGAACATTTACACTAGTAATGAATAAAAAGGGCATTCTATTTCGACAAAAGACCCACACCCAAGTTCCATAGCTTTTGATCCGTTATCCCGATCATGGTTTTCCTACCCCTAGATGGAAAGACACTTCCCTTTTGGGCCAATTGTGGGTGAGGTCTGAGGAGGGATTCGAACCCCGACACCGTGGTTCATAGCCCACACTCTGTCTCCGTTGGATATTTCTCAGGAATACCCTCAAAAAAATCTTCCCAAACATAATTTCTCTTCCTCTCTTCATCCTTTATCCTATCTCTTAGGCAGATATGTACTCATTAATAAGGGTATTTTGGTCATTTATATATTTTTCCCAACTGTAAATTGCGTCTGAGTGGGCCATCATTAATGTGTGAGACTTGATTTGCCTAAAATACCCCTTATTAATGCGTCATTAATGAGCCATTAATGAGGCAATCATTAGTCGCCAAAATTATTAGCCATTGAGTAATTTTAATCAAGGGTTAAGATTAGTTCTTACAGTTCTCGTACAAAAAACAGTTCTCATTTAAACATTCCCCAAGTCCACTCGTGTATACACTGGTTCGGTTCGCTCGTCAACCTTTTGAACCACACGGTCATCATGGGTACTATCATCCCCCTCCACCAATTGCAACATTCCTCAACTATACCACACACGTGTCACATGGTTCGGTTTGCCGCAGCCCCTTGACCCACACACACGCCCAAAGTGGTTAGAAACACAATTGGATGTACAATTGAAACCACACTAGTCCGGACTATACTCATACCACAAGGGTCACATAAAACACATGCCATAAAGGCTAAGTAACTCAAGTATTTAAGCTTATCAAAAAGCACATAGGCGTCACATAACTCATAACTCTTGAGCATAAATGCTCAACAAACAATATCATATTTGGCATCTCAATGCCCATAATACACTCTAAGTGAAAACATAATTCATTAACTCAAAACCATATGTGTTATTACAAGATCAAAGCTCATTCCTAGATGGAGTGTCATATTATGTGCAATTTATCAAGTACCAACATATCAATAACTTAGGCCTCCTCCTAAGCGGAGTATTGGTCTCATTTTGATTTCCATAATGGTGTTCATCAACACAGAAAGATTACATAAGTTCCACATCCTTTAATTCAATATGTTTCATAAAACAATTTGCCAAACATATAAAACACATTTGTGATGACTTATAAACTTTAACAAAACTTTAACAATTTGCCAAACAATTTGCCAAACATACTCACCTGATGAAGTGATGAGGATCACTTCCTAACGAAGCCAAAGCTTAAACACTTGATCAATAATCCTATAATCACAAAACATAAGGCTAACTTGAAAAAATGAACCGAAAACAAGATTTCTTAAGAGCATAAACTCAATTCAATGCTTAAACCTTGTACTGTAGTTTGTAAAAATACTGTAAATAAATTATAATGTTTCCGCTTTTAGTTAAAGAGTTTTATATATAAAGTTATAAACCATGTTTTAATATAAGTTTTGAAAATTTTAAATTTAAACTGAAAATCAGGGTGTTACAAATACCCACACAACCTCACTTACTATATAAAGTGCATTTTTCACCTTAAACTCACACTATTGTGTGCTGGAGCATATGTGTGTGTGTGAAGGTTAGAGAGAGGTAGAGAGAGAAACACTAATCTAGAGAGAGAAAGGGGTGATTAAGCAAGATTAAGAAATATCAAGGCTATTTCAAGTCATCAAACATGAATTTGGGCTCATTATCATTATCTTGAAGATCTAGAAACACACACTTACTAGGTGTTCTTGGTGGGAGAGAAAACTAGAGAGAGAAAGTGCTAGAAATTGAAGATTAAGAAGAGATTTTGGTTTGCGTGTTAATGAATCTGATCTAGAAGCCGATATCAAGTGTTAATTCAAGCTAAATAAGTGTTAATCCACTGGATCAAAGGGTAGAAACTCTTAATCTTTTGTGTTCTTATGTTTTTAGAGAGAGAAAGAGAAGATTAGATCAAATTAAAGATGATCTTCCATTGCATGTTATGTTTTTATGTTAATTTGGAGTTTAGACACTTAATAGGACACTTAGGAATGATTGGATGGTGTTATTTCAAGCTTAAGGAGAAGAATCGATGGTTTTAAGTTCGGTTTGTTCGAACAGCCGTTGCGACGCGACACGTCAGTATGAAGGTCGCGATGCGACGACTTCCAGAAACACTGTTTTTGGTTGATTTTCTTACGTTGATGTTTGGCTTATAATTATAGGTTAGAATACGGATAAAGGGCTTTGTAAGAATATAGATTCACATTTTCTTGGAACTCATGTGAGTATCTCTAAACTGGTACCTTTAGGTATGAATTAATTTGGTTGCATGCTAGAGTACATGGAAGATTATTGAGGTGTTTAGTACTGTAAATTAAAAAAGTTATTTGCGTATTTGAATGTGAAAATTAAGTACATAAAGTGACTTATGATGCTAATGTCTAAATGTTAGTATAATAAGTTAAACTAAAGAAATGGTGGAATGAAAAAGATACGAGTTGGGATTTTCTTTAAAAAATAATAAATATTATACAAAAAAGGGTGAGATTATAATGTAGTACATGTTACAAAATAACGAAGGAGTAATAAATAAAGTAGTTATTACGAATTATTAAATCATATGGAGAGAATGATAGAGTTTTAATTGAAGTATATGTAAGATATGTTTTAAAACAATAAAGGAATATTTATGGAGGAATTATTTTATAATATATTGTTTTCATGAATTATTATATTGAGTAATTGATATGATTAGTTTGAAGTATGTAAAAGTACTAATACTTCAGGATGTGATGTAGTATTAATCTGAATCAAATATGATCAAAAGATGAATAGTTATTTATGTATTATATGAGAATTAGAGGAGGAATAAGATGTAATGGTCTAATACACACATTGAAAAGCAAAAGAAGGATTTGAGGATATATTTTCTATATGTAAATGATTTATAGAAGAATAGACATGATCATTAAGAGAAGAGAATGTAAGAGTATTATCTTTCAGAGATTATCACTTAACTAATTGGTTATAAAGTAGAGATCTAGAATATATCATAAAATTTGATAGTATATCCAAAGTAATTATGAATTTATAAGTGAGAGATGTTTATTATAATAGTCAAATGGAAAGTAATGAGATAAATATGAGAAAAGTATGAGATGAGATATGTTTATATTTAATACTATACTAGTGAGAGATATTTAAAGAGAAATCAAATTAGAAAAATTGGAGATTATATTGAGAGTTATGATAATTCAAAATTTACAAGTGTTATGTATTTAATAAGGCTTATTGGAAATTATGTAATTCATTTAATTTGTGCTTTATAAGTCTCAAAGTTAAGAGTTAATTACTTACTGAGCTAATTAGCCCATCAGATTCTTTTATAACTTCTTCAGCTATTTCGAGGTGAAGATGATGATGTCCCGGTTG
This sequence comes from Drosophyllum lusitanicum, assembly GCA_032274825.1. Taxonomy (NCBI): domain Eukaryota; kingdom Viridiplantae; phylum Streptophyta; class Magnoliopsida; order Caryophyllales; family Drosophyllaceae; genus Drosophyllum; species Drosophyllum lusitanicum. The sequence continues at coordinate 179 of JAUEJL010010456.1, read as the reverse complement.
ATAAATTCGTATAGTGCAACCTTAGTCTTAAATTTTAGTTATGACAGTTGTTGCCCGAATTTTAAATAAATTTGTTTTAACCTGAATGTTTTATTATTTAATGTTGTTGGGAAAAATAGGCTTACAAATATATCCTCTTTTGTTGACACAAAAATATACAACTTGTTTATATAATTGTA
>JAUEJL010010445.1:0-10051 GCA_032274825.1 Drosophyllum lusitanicum | reverse complement strand
TTTAATTGTAAGGGTAAGAAGGTCATTTTGACAGGTTAACTGATTTATTTAACGGAAATCGTTACAAAAGGACTACCCATGCAAAAAAATGGTAGTTAAAGGACGAATCTTGCAACTTTTTCAAAAAAAGGACTAAACTTGCAATTTGTGGTTAGTTAAAGGACCATTTATGAAATTAACTCTATATATTATTCGGTTTATTTAGTTTATTTGGTTTAGATAATAGTAACCAGAACCAAACCGAAATCCATAGTAATTATTCAGTTTTGATCCAATCCAATCTAAAAATCTGAAATATCCAAACCAAATAGTCCGATCCAAAATTTTCGGTTCGGTAAATCGATTTTATCCGTTCAATGAACACCCCTAACTAAATGGATTTGTAAGTTGCGTAGCTTTTAAAGTGGAAACTACGGTTCAAATCTCTATAACCCTCTTTTTCTTCTTTTTTTTTTCAAAAGTAGAAAAGTGAACATATAGTATATATTTATTTCTACTTTTCTATTTTAGAATAGTTATTAATATGCGATTTTTATCGTCTATAAAAACTGAAATAAATATTAACTTTTTTCTCTTTCTATAAAACATTTTTTTTTAAAAACTCCACCATACTATATATACCAACTAAGTAAACAAAAATTTGTATGATAATTATGTATATTAACGTTAGTGATGGAACAAGTTGTGATTTGAATTCTTAAACATTTTGTATTATTATTCGGTTAGTTGCTTTTAATAAAAATTTGAAGTAAATATTTTTTTTAAATTACCGAAATAGTAACTTTATCCCAATGTGAAACGCGGGTGAAATTGAAAACTCGTTTAGACAAAATTCGATGAATATCTATCACAAAACCGATTCAATATATATTAACTTCAATTTTAATATTCAACTTTAATTAACTTCAAGTACAAATATATTTATAAATTTTAATTAACTTCAATTTTAATATTCAACTTTTAGGTTCCGTTTGTTTCGCAGAATTCGAATGAATGAAATTGATTTTAATTCCATTCGGCCCACCTATGGAATAGACTTTCCATTACTTGGCGGAATTGAAACATTCCAACAAATGAGATTTCATCTAAAAACAAGTTTACTAAATGCAATACAACACGAAATTTGAGATTCTATCCCTACAAAGAATGTGCGTAGACGAGGTAAGAAATAATTAATATGAAAACAAAATATAGTAAATATCTATTTTCGAATGTGTGTATATGAGGTATGAAATGATATGATTAATGCGAAAACAAACAATAGTGATAATAAAACTAATTAAGATTTTTTATATTAATGGGATTGGTCTGACTTTGACCTTGACCCCCTTGTTATTGCATAATTAACGTCACGTATCTAGTCTAAGATTTGGCTCATTTGGCAGGTTGAACTTAATTTAAGCTTTTCAATAATTTATGATCGTGATTTGCGGCGGTTGACTTCAAGAGTCTACTATGGACACTAATTTGTACATTAAATGATAATTAGTTTCAACATGATTTTTTACTTGTGATATTGATTTATTAAATTAAAATACGTGTTTTAATAACTTATAATATAGAGTTAAGAGTGTTGAAATTTTTATAAATAGATCAAATTTATAAATGAAAGAATTATCTCACTAATTCATTAGTTTTGATGGTTTAAAAATCAATTTTTTTTATCAATATGAGCTAGGATCGGTCCGTTGATTTTGTACAACGTGTGAGAAGAGTAAAAAGTGGACCACCTAAGTTCAGTACTTTTTACATATTTAAGTCAAATTTAGTAATACTATGATAACTATTAATTACTAGAATGATAACCACAGCCTTTAGAGTTGTGGACAAAAATAAAAAAGAAAATCTTAGTTTGTAAAAATATTATCACAACTCGTGTTTTTATAATCAACTTTCTATAAATTACATACTTACCTTTTAATTATGTTTCAACTTTCAATACATGAAACAAGGTTACCATTTTTAAAAACTAAAATCATATTTTTTTTATTCTTATCAAAAGTCTTAAGGATTGTGGTTATCATTCTCCTAACTATTATAACAATAAGTGAAACAATAATGATCCCCCAATACAATTTTTTTGGTCTAATGAGTATATCACAAAGCAAAACAAAGAACGTTAATAAATAGTTTACCGAATATTTGTTTTTTAACTGGTGGGTTATAAGTTGTTATTGGGTGAATTTGAAAAATTATAATTTAAACTCATATACATGAATGTAAACAAAAAAACGTAGGTCCTACTAAACACGGACCGTGTGTGATAGTAAGTAGTCTACTTAATTCTTTATTCAACAACCCGCACTATGATTCTATTATGATTATGACATTATCCCTTCTTGCTTCAATAAAGGTTAGAATTGTCATGCTAAAACACCAAAAACCAAACTCAATCTACAAAGAAGTATATAGCTCCCTGAAAACCAAATATCACCAAGACATGCTCGTATTAGACTATTAGATTGAATATGAGGGTTTAATATATGTAACTTAGGCCAATTATATCATAGAGTTAGGGTTCATTAATAGCGTCTACTATGGTTTAGTTTAGGTGCTCGACGAGAATGTATATTCCTTTTTGCTCAGTCTCATTAGCAATTAGCTCATCCACACATATCCTTACTGCCGCACATCGAGTAACATATAACTTTGAACTCGAATCATCACCTTAATTCATTCGATCATCTCGAAAAGATTCACGTTTGTCCTTTAAACTTCTTTATGGATAATAGCATTCCATATACGGTGTTTGTGAACAATTACCTCACTATCTAAAGCAAACTAAGGTACAATACGTACGTGTTCGTACTCATATGTAATGATTATTCGATCGAAATTTCATAATACAGTGTATGTTGATAACTGTTCTAATATAAGAGATATCATCATATGTAGATTTTGCGAACTTTCTTGTAGTGTAAAACTAAGCTACATATTTGTCATTATGGAAAGTGGTTTCTAGAATTCCATTGGTAGAATGAGTACGATCATTAAACCATATGATCAAGAGTAACCGAAGGACAGGTGTATAGGATATACAGCTTGCCCACAACAGTACTTAGAAAACTTGTAAATATTTAGACTAACAATCATACCCTTTCCGAGATTCATACAAAGAATAAAATGGGATAGTTGTTAATTCATTAGTTTAGACATCTATCGGAAAAAATAAAAATTCAAATTACATTATATTATATTATTAATAAAACATCTAATAAATCAGTAACCTTGTAATAATTTGTTAAAACAAGTTAGTTCTAATTCGTGCATTATGGCGAGAAACAAAAATTAAAGATAAACAAAACATAAAAACTAAGTAAAATCAAGCACGAAAAAATCCTAAATATTCGAGATTGGAAATGTGTAGAAAATATATTTATTTTGAAGAATTCTTATCATCTTATATTCAAGCTAATTAGTTCAAAATAAAATTGATTCAAGTTTTATTTTTTTATATTACGCCTAATATAACACTTAATATTATTAATTATTAATTATTACAACCAAAAGAATATTTTCATGAAGGAAAAGAACAAACTTTGATAACACTATTCTAATTTTCTAATCTAAAAACATAAAAATTATTCTAAGTTTTCAGCTAAAGCCATACAAAACAAATTTTTTCATCAAATTATTTGCTATAACAAAAAAAAAAGAAAAAAACCTAAATAAGAAAAAATTGTATTGCATTGAATCCCTGACAATATAGAATGGAAAAGTAATGTTTGTTCTACATCAAAATATAAATTTGTAATCAACTTATATTCATGTATAAATTTTAACGTTATATGTTAATTATATAATATTATAGTATTTAGATTTTGAAAATTATATTTTTGAATGAATATCATATTATTATAAAAATTATTTCTAATTGTCGATAAAGATAGGATGGGTCAAAGGTCCATTTCCATTTCATTTAAGTTTTAGATTATATTTTTATTATTATATTTAAATAATTAATTTTAATTGTTAATTGTGTAGTAAAAAGAAAGATTTAATTAAACCACTCTGTTAATAAAGGGTTTAGTTTTTAAAAATGTATTAGAGTTGTGAGCGTTGAATGGTTCTATTCAAAATCAAACAAACAGCCTCTTAATATACTAAACCTACTAATCTTACCCATTTGATGTACTCAAAAACCTGGACTTCAGGTTGCAGGTATAGTTTTGTTTTTTTATTATTATTAAGGATGAAGATGAATATGATCATCACATGAAGATGAGTATGTTCATCAGATAGAGATGAATGAAATCACAGAGTGACCAAATGAAAAAATCAATGGCTACAAATTGATGAATTGTATAAACAAACCAAATCTTGAAAACAAATCCATATGAACCAAATGAACCCTAAATTGTATGCAGAAATACCCAGAAAATCGAGGGCTTGAACAAACTTCTAGATTTGTTACATTTAAACTCAATAATAAAATATTTGAAATCCCTAAACTGTTCATCCCCCAGATATGTTTTTGATGCAATTTTGATGCTTGAACAGTTGATGTAGCACCTGTCAACAAGAACAAGATTGAAACAAAAATCGAAGAACATAAACCGTATAGATCTTGAACTCGATGAACAAAACCAAAGCCCGATCTTGAACTAGCATATGTTCGTATGAACAAAAATCAAAACATAAAGCGGAAACCACATCTTAAACAAGAACAAGCACATGCATCTTGAACCCGATGAAAACCCTAATCCATATAGGTCGGACAAAAGGCCCCTAAACTTACCTGATAACAAACTGAAAAAGGTGAGGATGAAGAACCCTCTAATCACATTTCGAACCTGTAGATGAAGATGAAATCCTTGTTCCCTAGAGAAACCACTAAGAATCCTAATCGCATGTCAGCGACACCTATGAATCGATTGTGAACGAAAACCCACTAATCATATATACGGATTCCTTGATAATATTATTATTATTCTTGTCTTGAGGATTATTATTATTATTGTTATTACAAATAAAATAATGTTTAAAATATGGTGACCTACTATCAAAAGTCATAATACACTAAAGGGTAGATTTTGAAACTTTAGTATATTAAATGGTGTTTTTCAAAGTTGGATATACACAATAACAAAATATGACAACTTTAAATACATTTTCGAAAAACTAAATCCTTTATTTAACTACTAAATATAAATATATGTGTAGAATTTTGAAACTAATATTATAGCAAAATTTTATTACTTTTATGTATGAGCATTTATTATTTCCCTTAATGACCACCAAATTCTCAAACACCGAGACACAGCATCTCTCCTTTAGATTAAAAAAAAGTTTATATGGCCAAAAAAATACAGCAAATAGGAATTGAACCTGCACCAGCCTTCCAATCAAACGTGACACTTAAAAAACTTGATATAGCACAAACATGTGTTCCACTTACCACATGTATATAGAATAATGTTCAATATAGTTTACACTTAATTTATAGTCTTAAGGGACTAATTTTAGCCTTTGGATCAATGACATTAATGGATCAGATTGCATTTTAAATATTTAGGCAGAATTGCATTTTCGTAATTCACATGCGATGCTTTTACAAATCACATGTGATTATATACTGAATTACCTGTGATTGAATATTAAAATTTTATGACTGTGTTTTTTACATGAACTTTATTGAACACAACTCCATGTATATAATATAAAATTTTCACTATTAAGTTATATCATCTAAGACGATGCATATTTAGCCAAAGTCTTACAACCGGATACACAATACCCACCTCACCCTGCACCAAGGTATAATGCATTATACCTATCTTGCACGTGTGTCACCAACATACGCCGAACAATTTTGGTAGTGTCTTTTCGTATCGACTTATTTTTTTTATACAATTTAGTTTTGTGTTCAGTTCGATTCATGTCAGTTAATTTTGTGTTGGTTCGGATCATGTTTCATGCTGGTCATTCTTTAGAGAATAAAATTTGGGTTACGAGTTCGGACAAAATTGTGATTTAGGGTTGGGTGTTTCCCATCAACACATTTGTGAGAAAAAATGCATTTAGAACTTCTTTGTATAAAATTTACCAAAATTTTTTATGCATTATAGACTTCTAATTATTCAAGACAACAAGCATTAAAAAAACAAAATTACAAGTAGAAGGATCCCAAACACGAACATGACGAACACAAACCATCTAAACCACATCTACTTGCTTGTAACACCCATTTATTTTTTCCTTCAAAAAATGAATGGAGTATTAAACAGTCATTTATTTCAAGAACAAAATTTAAACCATTCAGTTGTACTATGCAATAACTAAAGTTAACATTAGTCATGCACACTGTCACACAAACATTGAAGTGAGCTATGTGATACATACCGGCCACCAAAAAAGACTGTCCGATACCCGCTACGGCGCTACCGGAGTAAACGTCAAAACTACCCACTACCAAAGTAGACGGTTGAAACTCATATTGAACATGTAGTCACACTTCCACACATATAACATGACACACATACTACCATCATGAGCAAGTCAGTGTACTCACATAATTAATGTTTGAACTGTAAACCGAAAACTGAAAACCTAACTCAAAGTGAACAAGGACACCGGTCAACCTACAAAAGGTTATAACTACACAACGTAATGGAAACCACTAACATTATCCTGAAATTTAGTGAGCACACCCACTAGCCAATTATACTTACGGAGGGACTAAGCCCACACCAACAACACTTTGCGAGGAACACCCCTCGCTAACTAATTTTGAGAGAATACCTCCCAGACTTATTAAGGACTACTCCTTGCTATCCTAACTTTGCGAGGCTCAACTTGTCAAGCTCCCAACCCATGACTAGTCTAACTTGGCGGGGATTCCTATCCAGCTAAGTACATCTTAGCGAACTCCTAACCCTTGCCAACTTCACCCACGTTAACCACACTAACACACGCCTATCGTTCATCACTATCACCCTACTTGCCTAGATTTTTTACTAGAGTGTTGCTTCTAGCTTCGAATCAGTCCAACAAAAAGGTTTTTATGGAGGCTTTTTAACACTTACTTATGGCTAATTTGGAAGATGAGCAACGAGAAGGTTTTCCCATCCACAAGACAAGAGTTGTGGCTTAGCAGTGAGGCGGTTGCATGTATTTTCTTTTTTCTAGTTGGAAAATAGAGCAGAATAATTTAATTTAGCAAATAAGTGAATTTGATTGGTGTACATCACTTTCATGTTATTTTTAGTTTTCGTATTATACTTTCTAGTGCCTTACTAATTCTTTTTTCAATAAAATTTGCTTTTTGTTTAATAAAAAACTAAAACACCTCATATTAAAATGATTCGTAAGCATAAACGGCACATTCGTTAAGAAATCATCATTTTCTTCTTAAATAATCTTTTTTAAGCAAATGCAAAATATATAAAAATACTAGCAAGAAGCTAACAAAAAAACAACAAAGAGGGTTATAATATATTGAAGAATGTTCAATATAGTCCATAATTAATTCATAGTCTTAAGGGACTAATTTTAGCGTTTGGATCAATATCATCAATGGTCCATATTAAATTTGAAAAATTTGAGCGGAGTGACATTTTCGTAATTTTTCGTAATTCACATGTGATGCTTTTACAAATCACATATTATTGTATACTGAATCACATGTGACTGAATATTAAAATTTTAGTACTATGTTTTTAAATGGACTTTATTGAACACAACTCGTAATATATAATCAAAGGCTTATTACACCAAACTATCTAATTCAAAAGTCCTAAATAATCTGATTGCGTGTCTATTAAAAAACTTTAACTTGCAAGTCTCAGCATGTGGCGCAAAAGATCCTGCCACCAAGTCGCCTGTAAGACCAATGTTTTAGCACAAAATAAGGTTCAATTCATCTTTTAAAAGCATGAAAGAGAAATTAGACCTCAGATCTCACTAGCCCACTTATTGATGTGTACAGACCACCACACCTCCTCCCCCTCTCCATTTTTTTCTAAAACTATTTTACAAAATTTTCTCACCCATTAATTGACAAATTTGCATTTGGGGACATGTTTGGTATATGTCTTCACTTCACACCCTTCTTCCTTCATTATTTTTAATAAGTTCCCAAAAATCTCTCTTTCTTTCTCTCTGCATTTAGTAACAGAATCAAGAACACTCACAATAAACACACAAAACGACACTCGAGTGTGTGATGTAAATTCTTTTCGAGTTTTCGTTTACATGTATGTTTTCTTGTGGTTTACTCGAGTTTCTTGTTTGTTTTTCAGTGAAATCTTGAAAAAGGGGATCTGGGTGTGCTAAAATACCTTGCTTCCCATCTGGGTTTCCAAAGATTTTGGGGGAAAACTCAAAAAGATATAAAGATCTGTTCAAATCTCTTCTTAGGGTTTGCTTTCACACGTTCTTGATCCAAAAATCTCAAATCTTTTTCAAGAAAACCCTTCTAATCCACGAAATTTATGGTTAAATCATCAGGTCATAGAATGGTAGGTGGAGGGAATGGATTGTTCTTTCCAATACTTGGATTTGCATCTATTATTGCTTTTATTTTTTTATCGTTTGGGGATTTAATGTCTGTAAAATACAAAAATGAGATTAGCTTGAGTTTTGTGGAGAGAAATGGGACTAATTTCATGGTGGATGGTAAATTGTTTTACATCAACGGTTGGAATTCATATTGGTTTATGGACCATGCCGTACACGATCATAGCCGACCAAGAATTAGAGCAATGCTTCAAGCTGCTGCTAAAATGGGTTTGACTGTTTGTAGAACTTGGGCTTTCAATGATGGTGATTACAATGCTCTTCAGCTTTCCCCTGGACAATTTGATGAAAGGGTATTTAAGGTATTTCATCATTTTGTTTATGGTTCTTCTCAATTTATAGTATTATTTACTGTTTTGATTCGATTATTATGACATATGCTTTCTGTTCAGAATCTTTTAGATCTTCTTAGTTCAAGATGCTGTTGTATTACTTAAATTGTTAATAACTGAAATGACGTAAATACCCCTTTCTAAGTGATCTTACTTAAGCTATTTGTTTGTGCAAAACACCCAAGTTAAGAGTCATTTACAGAACAGATGATTTCTCCAAATATGGAATTAAGAAAATCGTTTTTAGGAATCTTTTCGATCATTCAAACATTAATTCTTGAAGAGAAGTAACTTTTTTTTGTACACTAAACGATTAAATTACCTTAAAAACTTAAGCATATGTTTGTTAAAGCATCATGTTTCATGTTATTCATGTGGAAAACTTGCCACTTTTAGCTACTATCATATGCCACTAAAAAAGAATTAAAAAAATAAAGAACTTTAGTTTGTAATCAGTCAGTGGTCTGACTTTATGCATGATGTTAAAGCTGTAATCTTGATAATTATTTACTCCAGAAACTGATGATGATTGATTATGTTGTTCAATATCTACATGATCTCAATTTTTGTTTTTTTCCTGATACCCTAATTTTAGTTGTTAGTTGGAAAATTATGTAATGGTAGGCGTTGGATGATGTCATGGAACGGATAATCATCAAAAAATCATAAGATTGTTTCATTCTACGTTGAATATCGTCTTTCATTGTGTGCTCGAAAGTTGCCAGTTTTAGAAACAGTCAAATGCCATTAAAAATTTAAAAAGAAAAACACTACAAGTCAAAAAATATATCGGTGCTTTTTAGCTTTCTGCATAACGTTAAGGTGTTGTTGTGGTTTTATGTAACCATTGATGGTTTTGCTCTTGTTCTATGAAATTTTAGTTGTTTCATATTTGGAATATATCATGTAGTTATTTGGATTATATGAATTACGCGGTAGGCATGGAATCATGTCACTAAAAGAATAAAACAGCGTAAAGATCTTAGACTTTTTTTTAATCTTGTGAAGTAGCGTCTTCAATTCATGTGGGAGACTTTCCATTTATAGTAACTTTCATACTCTGTTAAAAGGTCATAGGGAAATGCTATCCAATTATGAAATCAGTGGCTTATTTAGCTTTACATATTAGGCCATCCGTATGGCTTCCCCTCTTCCCTTTCCAACCCCAATGCCACATCAGCTTTTTTTACTTTTCCTTTCCC
>JAUEJL010010444.1:0-22227 GCA_032274825.1 Drosophyllum lusitanicum | reverse complement strand
TGTATCTTTTTTTTAATAAAAAACTATGTATTTATGTCAACTAAAATTATAAATTATATGTAAATGTATGATATTTCTTTAGAGAAAAGAGTTATTTCGACATTCAATGGATATTCAATTATCCGTCTAATCCGATAGATATGGATATGGACGGATTAAATAATTTTAAATAGGTATGGATATGGATATGAATAATGAAAAACTAAATGAATATGGATGTGGATATGACTAATCCGATCCATTACCATTCATATGCTAAACGCAGCCTAGGATTTTCTTTTAAATTCCCATTTCAAAGAAGTGCAAACGACTTGTACTACTAGCAATTTTACTTGTACAAATACAAATACGTTTATATATATTCTCACGCCTTTTCATATTAAAACACGAGCCCCACGTAGAACCATTACCTTGCTGGCAAGTGCGTCTTTTACATAATATGCAAACATATTATTGTTTATATACACACACACACACATTGACACATATATATTTGGCATTTTCTTTGCAAAAATGATCATTAAACCATATTATACTAATTAAACCAAATTTTAAATTAAATGGTGTTTGCAGTGTCGGTACGTGGTGTGGTGTGTGTAGGAGCTAGCTAGCCAGGATTAATTAAAATGAGAAGGAACCTATAAGCGAACTGAATAACGGTTGCAAGTTATCTTCCAAAACACTAGTAACTTCTCCCATGGTAGCATTCCATTTCGACCAACTTCTTGTGCCTGCACAACATACAAAACACCAAGGAAATTTTTTTAAGCTCGAGAAAATCGATCCCATAAGCGAAAAGGGAAACAGAAGCCGATCGAAATCTATGACACACCAAAGTAAAGTTTGACGGGGTTGAATCCGAATGATTGGGTGTAGAACACGTAGATGAATGTAAGTAAAGCGATTGTTTGAGTGGCACCACAAACCAACCGTCGTTGACCCTCCATTAATTCAAGAAACGAAAGCTTATGATCTTGAAATTAGCAATGGTGAAAACTCAAAAGGATCACCCATAAAGCAAGAAGGGGCGCTTATAATTTCTCTATCAACACATATATATACAAGAAAGTTGATCCAAAGTTTCATCAATAATGTGATTTTGGTCGCTTTCGACTTCACATATGGTTCGTACGATTCCTTTTGTGGGTCTCGTTTGATGGGAAATAAAAATGTGAAAAAGTATTAAAAGAGGCACTTGTGGATCATATATGCATAAGTAAAAAGACCTCCTACACTATATATGATAAACACAGTCTAGTAAACATAAAGCTATTGCAGTACTCCGCAAGATTCCGATAGATAATAGTAAAATATTATTTTAATTAAAGAAGTGTCGAATATTACTAAATTCATGTTTTTGTTCTTTAAAATAAAAAATTACTGATCCCTATGTTCTAGCTTTTGTTTCTTATTTGATCTTCTTAGCAAAAATTTGTCCAAGTTAAATGTTAGTTATTCTTTTCTAATGTTGTCCGTATTCCAAACATCACCCTTCTCTCTAACTCTCTTATGAGATAACGAATTGTTTACATGATCATGAAACTATAGTGCGTATCGAATTCATTAGCTTCGTTACCACCCAAACCTCTCACAAGTGTCGAGCAAAAGACGACAAACGCCGATTGACGACTTCCTATAGGCCATGACAACATATATTATACGGTTTAAGGACTTGCTATGTTAGGCCGTTAAAGGTTTACCTAGGCAGTTTATGGATATAAAAAGGGAGAAGATGAAGTGGATTTTCAAGAGAATAATCAAAGAGGAGTGTATGAGGCGATGGTGGGGCGTCATCATCATCAAGTAGAACATATGTACTTATCTAGTGAGAGAGCGAAAAATGATTTACACACAACAATCATTAGTTTTATACCCTTATAAACTCACTAACAATTTTTCTCAACCACGTATTCAAAGATATTATAGTCCAAAAATATACTTTTTGTTGTGTATGTTAAAAATATAGTATATACAAATTACTTCCCACAGAAAAGGACGACTAACTCTTGATTTGGACTGGGTTTGCTAAAACGATCACTAAATGAGAAACAAAAATTAAATCATGTGGACTCTATCTAGCTCTTAGAAAAAAAATTTAACGACGATATATAACTAATGATTTCCACCAAATCATAGAAAACAAATATGTAATTTATTCTAGAACATTGTTAATGTAAATTCTAACTATTTATGGTTTGAAACCTTAAACATATAATAAATTCATATATCGATAACAAATCAAGAAACATTCATAAAAATCAGAAGATAAATAGAGAAAATTGATATAAACGCATTAATGCCAATAGTTGTTAGTGGGATAAGGAATTGACATGAGATCTGATAGTTGTTGGTAAAAACTGTCCAACAGATTTGAGATAATAGTTGAATCAGAAATTAAAGTTTCGTTGAATTATGTTTTTAAATGACATAAGATCCGATTAAGAAGACAAGTAACATGTTTATACTTAAGATCTGCGCTCAACTTAACATTCACAGCTTAAGTCTTTTGACATAAGAAACCCTTTTCTTTTAATATGCACTAAAGATTAAAGATTTTAGGAAATAAGATGGAATGATTAGTGGGAAAATGTCTAAATATAAAATAATAACATCATAACCTCTTTTTTAAATATATATTAAAGATTAAAGATTTAATTAATATTAAAAATTTTATTATAGGCCACTCGTATATTCATTTTGCCTTATTGCCTTATTTTAATTACTTTGTATTTTATGTATTTTTGTCTTCCCTAATATTGTTTGATATTTCAATATTATTGGTTGTTGTTTGTTTGTTTATGTTGGATATGTAAAGAAAGGATGTGATGGAGAAGTTACAACGGAAAAAATAAACTATATTTGTGATTTTTCATTATTAATTATTAATTGTTAAAATGTTGATTGGGTGTTATTTTTGTTGTGATTATTAAAATGTTGATGGTGGTTCTTGTTTTTCTCTTATACTACTTTGTAAGGGTCTAAAAAATAACAAACACATAAGTTTGGGTTATGACCTTTTTTTCCTACAATTGATCAGTAAATACGACTTTATTTGTTTTTTAATATAAACTTTTTTTGTAAAGAAATGTTTGAACGTGTAGACATTTTTAATAAGTTTTTTTTTAATATCTACGCGACCGCAAACATTTCTAATAAGCTTGTTTTTTTGCAGCAAGCATATGATCTTATTTTGTTTTATTTTTGTTTATCTTGAGAAGTTATAAATTATGTCTTTTTTGTGCAGACATTCTCAGACTTAAAACCTTATAAACCACATCTTCTCCTGAAGACATAAAATAAAACATAAAACATTGATGTCTTCGAAAACAAACAACATCTACGTCTTTCCTAAATAAGTTAAAGTTTTAAGCAACTTATAAGAATTTGTACGTAGTGTTTAGTAAAGTAACTAAAATATGTTAGTAATAAACATGGTTTACGTACTCGCCCATGATAAGGAAAAAAACTGTAAATTTTAAATTAAAATAAATTTAATTGCATGGATTGTTCTTTAAAATATAGCTATATTTCACGTTTAAATGTTTAGTTATTTATTTGAAAATATTTCAAATTCGGTCTTTAATTTTTAAAATTTCAACATTCATTGTTTTTGTTTGTAAATAAATGTTAAACCTTTTAAAATGATTATGTTACCTTTTACACAATCAATCATTATTCCTTTTTTTAATTTTAAACCATTAAATTTTATTACTATTTAAAATAAAATAATCTTTTAATATAAATAAAAGACTAACCTTTATTAACTTGGCATGCTTATGTAATATGGACTTAACATGTTCAAGTTACAAAAGTAAAGGACTAAGTTTGCAAGATTTTCAAAAGTACCATTCATGAAATATCGACTTAGCATGTTCAAGTTTTAAAAGTTATGGACTAAGTTCGTAAAATTTTCAAATAAAACTAAACTTGCAATTTGATTATATCTTAAAGGACAATCGTGTAATTAACTCTTAAAAAATTATAAATTTTGATGTTTAAATCATTTTTATATAAAACTTTATAAATTAAAGCATTTGAAAAAAAAACTTTAAGATTTAAATGGAAATAAAATATAGACCGTATACAATCTTCAAATACAATCCCAGTCATTAAATTTATATAAATTTGAATTATCAAATCTTAACCATTTATTTTGATAAAAATTAAAATTCAATTTTGACTTTTTTTGTCAAAACTGGATTCAATTGTGACTTTAATTTAAATCAAAATTCTTAAAGATAATTTCAAATATGCCGTCTTAAACCAAAAATATAGTATTTTGCCTACTCTAATTTACAAATATCATATTTAACCAAATTTTTAGTTTTATCATTCTAAAATATTTTATAATCATTTTAATTTTTTTAATTATAACCAATAAACACTTAACTACCCCTAATTATAACAATAATGATCGATAACTTGTATAAGAAATACAATCACATCTATTCGTATCAAGATACCTCCTTGCGTCAATGTTTCCACTGTTATCTAAATGTTGACGTTGTTTATCGTTATTTTCTAAAATTCTTATTTAATTCGCGTTTTATAATTATATAATATCTTTTTATTAATATTTAATGTTTATTATTTTTTAAACCAACCTGTGTTTCACACGAACATTTGATCTATAAAAACATATTAGCCTAATTTAAAAAACAAAATTGACAAACAATTACAATCCCTTCATTAAATTTGTTTTGGCCATTTCAGAAATATATCCAATTAACCCATTATGAAATATGAATAGACCATAGAAATATCAACTTTTGTGAGCCCCAATGTTTCAAAAGCCACCATGTTGAAATGATTAAATGAACCAAAGTAAGTTTGCAGTTTTGCAGTTTTAACTACGAAGTATGAACCACAATTAATTGGTCCAGGACCATAATGTCACATATTCATGAATCCTCAATAGAATAGAGTGTGATATGCCCCAAACAGAAAACACACGGTCACGGCTATATACAAATTTGGGTAACATGCGTCATTCATATCATTCCTGCGTCTCGCGCGGCAATTTTGCTAATCAGAAAAATAGCAACTGTCGAAGTCTGAGGTTAACGTCTGCACGGAGAAACTTTCATCTCTGACAGCGTAGAACGCTACATTCTCGTCGCCTGCAATAACTTCAATGACGCAATCTCGTCAGCACGAAAGATTTGACTATTACGATACGATAATCATATCGAAGGAGGAGTCTGGTGTCGGAGAATCGACTATAGAGCATGGGCAGAACAAGAAAAAAGAAGCACCGGAAATCACATACGTCAGAGGAGTTGGATAATGTTATTATTTACAGTATTTAAAAAGACAAGTAAAAAATAACGAGATCAGTTCCAACCTGCCTTCACTATTCACACCACGCGACTTGCCACCTCTAATTCTTTTTTGTTTTCTTTTTTTCATGTGTGGGGTAACATACATGAGAAACACAAAGTTTGTGAGGTTAATGTAACATGAACATTTTCACTGAATCTCATGGGTGGTGGTTGTTTTTCAGAATACAAAATGTCTTCTTACTTTTTCTATCTCTTCTTAAAAGAGGATACATAAACTACTTATTACAATCAGATAGCATTGTCTGTTTTTTTTTAATCTATTTCTTAAGCCTAAACAGATTTAGGTTTTTATAAAAGAAAAACGCTGTTAATGAAAACATAAGTCATGACCTTGACGAGAACATAAATCAAACTATCAAAAAAGGAAAAAAAAAATTCATAAGTTGGAACAAAAAACAAAATTCGAGACCTAGAAATCATAAGTCGAGCGTAAAATAGAATTCGAGACGGGTTTATTTCACATAATAGTAACCAAGTTTGAAAACTGTTCCAGCAAGATCACTCATGAGATATTTCACAATGTGAAAGATAACCAAGTTTTGAAAACCAAAACCAAAACCTCAAGTTCTGTGAAAATCATAAGTTTTGTGAATTTTCCTCAAATCCAAAACCTTCAACACTATCAATGAAAACCAAGGTTTTAAATAACTTGAGATGTGACATTGTCAAGCCTCAAGTTTTGAAAGCCATTACGAGTAACGGCGTTTTATAAAACCCAACTCAAGGCGACAATTTTGTAAATAAATTATAATTTTATATATATACACACACACAATTATACAAACAAAAACAAAAAAACACAATTATATATTTATAATGTACTTCACCACTATTTAGCATCATTTTCGATATATTCAACCATTTTTTATAACTAAATAACTACAATACTCGACGAGGTGATGGAAAGGGGTGAGGTCTCCCAAAAAAATCTACCCTAAAATAAGTCGCTTTTAGACAGGTGGCGGGTAGAACTTATTTGCTTGTAAACAACACACTTTTTCACTCGTGTTTGGCAGTCACGGACATAAGTGGCTAAAAGAGTATATTTGCTACAGCTAAAAAGATGACAATAGTGTCAAAATTTCAGTTATTGGGTACCGGATCATCAAGAGTTCAAAACTATCCGAAACTGGTCAACACACAATTAACATTGATCTTTCAACAAACAAAGTCACAACTAGAGCAACACAAAGCTGCAGAATTAACTGGTTTCCTGCTAAAAAAAATCCTTCAAACAAGAGCGATATACCAGATTAACACAAAAGACATTTAAGGTAATATCCTAAACGGAAGTCGATACCTTTACTAGAAACAGACCTCAAACACAATCACAAACTTCAACAAGAACCAGCTTTCAGCAAACCAAGACAACAACCAGCTTCAGCAAAGCATTACTGGCGTTTTACAGCATAGACACTGCAAGAAATAGAGTATTCTACATCTAGAGATCTCCAGATGCACCACCTGTTTGATGAAGCATTGCATCTATCTCATCACCCTCTTCCATTTCCAACTGTAAAGAACAAATGTTAAAGATGAGCACTAGATGTAACAAGATTGACGGGTCAGGGAGGTTTGGAAATTAGTTGAAACAAGCAAATTTTAACAATGGACCAAAAATGGGCTAGTTTGGGTCAGGTTGTAGTTGACCAGAAAACACTTACAATCCAACTTATTTATTAAGTTATATAAAAGAAATACCTAGATTAGTGATTACAATTGGAAAAAAAAAACATTATTACAACAAGATATAAACCTATTAATAAAACAATTCCAGAAATTTACGTATTAATAATATAAGTTGCGCGACTTCAACCGTTTAACCCATTTGAATTGTTCCTCTTTTAGCTAAAAATAATTATCCAACCAGTTTGAGATAAAACATGAACCAAATCAACTTTTTAAAAGTAAATGGGTCAACATTGACACTTCTAGTTAGCACAACCTGATAAAGCATCTGGGCAACAGACAAGGTTGGATCACTCAAGAAGAGAGCTCAGTGCTAGAGTTATCTTTTGTGTGTGTGTGAGAGAGAGAGAGAGCACCTCATCAGGAGTCTGCTCCCCACGAAGGCGACGGCCATCAAACAAGAAAGCAATTGAATTCAGCTCGACAGACTGTCGGTCGCAATATGCATTCATAAGCTTCTTCAGTTGTGTACTCCTTTTGATCCTAAAGAAAACTTCATTACCATCCTATAAACACAAACAGCAGTGGCACATGAGTTATCACTTCAAAGTTCAAACCAAGAAGAAAATTATATCAAAAAGCATCATACGTGCCAAAATTGCAAAAAACTGTCACGAAAACAACTTAGAAAGTGAACAGCATGAGTGGAATGTGCTTCTTAGACCAGAATCAAAAGATCCCTGTTCAACTTCATGCGGGGGATCTACTAGTTGACCTATTGCATATGTGGTGTCATATTTAAACAAATAAGGCAAGAGAGTATGTTTCATTAATCTAACGGTTACTTAAAAAAAATACTCCCACACTCCTTTATGATCATTGCCTCTAAAACAAACAACTCAGAGTTATATCATGAAGCTTTACACAACAGATGTCTATTTTCCAGAAGAAAAAGAAAAAATCAAATCACAATAAAATAAAATAAAATAAAAAACTCTATCCCTCTCTCTCTCTCTCAAACAAAACATGTTCCCAAATAATAAAACCAGAAAAAGATTTATGTACCAAAATATAATGAAGTTTTACGATTTTGACATCGTATGTAATTAACTATTTCCTAACCATTGGATACAACAAAATTTATTCGCTTACCAGTTACAACAATTGGCCTGCTATAACCGCAAAAAAAGATGAATTTGCAACAGTTTTTCTCTGTTATAGCATGTCAAATGCACCAAATGGTAAAAAATGAAGGTCTATTGCAACACAGTAAAAAACGATTCAATACATACACTAACAAAAACGTAAAACTTCATTACATTTTGGTGTAAAAATCAATAAACTCAATCTTAAGTAGTACGTAAATTTACCTAATCCATAACTATACATAGGGCTAGATTGCTACAAATAAATAGTCCACATTCAACTCTGAAATGCAAATAGATCGGTCTTAATATCAAAATGACAAACGTTAGTTACTTCGCAGTAAATAGTGATTGAAAGTTGCTTGTACAAAAGTATAGAACATGAAGAAAAAACGTCGGTGACGAGAAAGCATATAGAAATCTACATCACAATTAAATTGGAAGGTATGACATCTGAAATTCTACAGTGATCGGATAAAGGAGACCAATAAAACTTTTAGCATATAGATGCTGCTGCACAATCTAAAACCTAACCTGCACAAACTGTAACCTTTGCACATAATCCATAGCCCCAACCAAAAAATAGACCAAGCACAGATACGAAAACCGTATAACATGAAGATGAATTCAACCAGGACTTCAGATATGGCTAGAAATAGTTTATTCGTATTGAGTGGTGAACAATAAGCATCTCGTCAGATTAAAAGTCGAATGAAATAGATAAATGAAGAGACTGATATGAAACAAGAACATAAAAACGAAAACCTAACCTGGCCTTTGACTTTCAGATTGATGTGAGCTCCTTGATCGCCGGTGCCAGGCTTCTTGTCTTCGTCGTTGTTAACACCTGACATATTTTCCTGCCAATCGTTCGATCAACGGATTCTGAATTAGCAACGCTGAGTCGATCGACACTCCAACTCTGCCTCAACTACACGCACGCCTTTTCTTGTTCAGTGGTCGAAAACGAGGGATTTAAATGCCAGACGGAGACGATCTGACGGTCAATATTCACCAAGAGAAATACTATATGAATAGAGATATTACTTGCACAACCCCGTACTTTCAAACATGGTCATAGTCTGTACATTAACTTTGCATTCTTGCACATATAGGTTGTAGGTACATTTAGCATGAAACTTAGAAGCCCTCGAAACAACCACTAATTGTTATCCACAAATAGAAAAATCATATTTATTTCTACTTAATCATTTTACTTCGTACTACTACTTTTAGAAGATGATATGAAAAACCTATTAATTCTATTTTTTTATTTCATTTGTTGATTTTGACACATTTGTATTGATCTTGTAATAAGAATGATAAGAGTGAAGAGAGTACTCCCCTTTCTACCATAATTGTCACGTTAAAGCTACACCGGTTTTTCTCTATTTACCTCTTCAATCTGTCTACCCCTGTAGTATCATTTGTTTACTAAAAAAATAAGAGAGGAGAAGGGAGAGAAAGAGAGACACTAGAGAGGTGGGGTGGTGTTCACCGCAAAACTGATGGCCAATTTCAACATAACCCGACGAACAGGTCATGTACTCCGTCCCTTTAAGTAGGAACATTTCATAAGATGATATCAAACCCCTCGTAAATTTATGATTTCGGATTTGTAATAAGAATCTTTAATATGTATTTAAAGAAAATGATTATGATATCATTATTATTTTTGGATGTTTTTCATCGGTCACCATTCTTTATTTCCCTAAATGACTTATGAATGAACAGTTTTCTTTTAATTGTCACTTTTGTAGGTGATTTAATTTTTTAGCACTTTAATATCTTAATAAAAACATTTTTTCAAATAATCTAATAGGTACATCAAATTAAATTTAAAAAATTCAAATTTGATTATAAAGAGTAACTACAAAAAATTTGATGATGATGTTATGTATAAATTCCTGATTTCTAATAGATTTACTCATCTCTTAAGAGATTTTACATCTTTATATACGCTTTACAATTGTTTTACTATATATGTTAGTAATCTTTAATACCATAAATATTTAATATTTACTTTAACCATTCCCATGTTTATACACGGGATGTTAAACAACTTTTACAACACAAACTCCTTAGAGTAATCTTAGTTTGAGTTTGTAAAACATCTAAGGTTTTATTTTTAGAAATTTAGCTATAACTGTAGTTTTAATTTCAACTCAAGCAAATTTTATCAAATATATTCTGTGTGTATAATTATAAATTTTAAAACTTTATTTTTATTGTATTAGGGAGAGCGGAGTGCATAACCCAACGATCGGGTATGTTGAAATTGACCATGGATATTGCGGTGAATACCACCCCCCACCCCCACTCAATCCCCTTTTTTTACCCTGCCAATGTGGTCACCCTGGTGGCTTATCCCTCTTTCTCATCCATTGTCTCTTTTTCACTCTCATCTCCTCTCTTATTTTCTTAATAAAAAATTGTTGGTGGGGGTGAAAAAATGAATTCTACAAAGGTAAAAAAGTCAGAGGGGTTAACAGAGAAAAGTTAATATGACGTTAACGTGGCAATTAAGGTATTAGGATAGAAAGGGAAGTACTTTGTTTACCTTTACTAGTATGATGTATCTAATTCACATTTATAACAGTAAACAATTAACTTTATTAGTTTTTATTTAATTTTTATGCCAAGTGATGAATATATCATCAATAGGTTATTATTATTACTAGAATAAATATCCTTGTAATACACATGTTGGTTTAAAAAATGATAAATATTTTTTTTCCTTTTCCTCGAAGCTTTTTTCTTCATTGTTTGTACTAACACATTTTCTCCATTACACATGGCTAATATTTTATCTCTACCCTTAAATTCAGCCCACCATCCGTGGTGACAGAGCGAAATACACAGAGGAAAACCACAATAAACTGGAATTAATATAAATATTCTACAAAACATTTGATTTTGTCTTTCGTACGGTTGTGAGACATGTCACAACAATTGCTTATTCAGTTTTAGTGGTTAGAAGGTCTTGCGAATCCATGGGTTAAAGATCCCCGCGCATAATTTTGCTGACAAAAAAAATCAAAATTGGATTATAATAGTAAACAAAATGGATGGTTTGTATTTAATTATTAAATAAATTTTATCAAAATCAATTGTTATGATTATATAATAAGGGGGCGTTTGGCTAAATAGAGGGAATGTGAATGACAAAGAGTAAGGAAATGCAATAAACATTTTCTAATATCATCATTGTCATTGATATTGTTTGATTAATCTAGGTAATCATTACACACACACACACATATATATATATATAGAGTAGGTCGATGGTGATGGTGGTGGTCAGTGGTGGTGGTCAGTGGTGGCGACGGTGTTGATGGTAGTTTTTTGTGGCAACGGTAAGTTCTGGTGGTGGTTAATGAGGGTGGCAGCAACCGTTAGGGGTGATGATCGGTGACAGTGATGAAGAAGTTGGTTGAGGCAGTAATTAATGGCAATTAGTGGTGAATGACGACAATGGTGATTGTGGTAGTTGGTAAAGGTGGCAACAGGAAGTGTAGGTGGTGGTAGTGGCAATGATCGACAGTGTGGAGGTTGCTGGTGGTGGCGATCTATGATGGTGGTAGAGTATAGTGGAGGTGGTTGGCGGGCCAATAGATACTTGAATTTGTGGCAATGGCGGTGGTGGTTGTGGTCAATTGTGTTGGCGGTGGTGAAGACAGTGTTGTTGGTGGCAAAGATGATGTTGGTGGAGTTGACAATCAACAGCAATTGATGGTGGCAAGCGATGGTTGATGATAACGACGATTGTGACGGGTGATGGTGGTGGAGACAGGGGGTGGTGATGGGGGTGGAGGTGGCGGTAGGGGGTGGTGATTATGCGACGAGTTGCGACGGTGTGGTGGTTTTGGCCGATGATGATGGCGATCAGTGGTGGAGCCAGGGAGTGGTGGTAGTAATATTGGTGGTGGTTGGTGATGGTGGTGGTGATGGGTGTGGAGACACGGATGCTTGAATCCATTAATCCCAATTTACTAGGGAAATAGTTCATTACCCATTAATGAGTATTAATTGATTATATTTCATCTAACCAACCAATATTAATCATAATCATTCTTATTTCATATCCTTTAAAAAAACCTCATTAAGCACACCCTAAATTTTATTCATTTTATTAACACCAGGAAGATTGGTGCTAATAATCAGTGTAACATATTAGAAAGTTGACACTTTGAGCCTCAAACATTTGTCTATGCCCTTTCTTTTCCAAAAGCTGATTGTGCCATTTTTGTGGTGCTTTCTAAACAATCTTTAAGTAGTGATTTTTATGATACAACTTTTAATATATAATGTTTGGTGTATATACCAATATATGTTTATAACCGTCTATTTTTATCTACATTTTATCATAATACGATAGTTATGTAAAAAATATATTTTCCAAAACAAAAGTATAGACCATCCAATGTTATTCCTTGCAAAAAAGTTATTTAATTATAATATATTAAAACAAAAACAACTATTCTCAAAATATAGAAGTGCAGATAAAGCGACACCTATGTACAACGTTAGCATTTGTTAGCACCAGCATTGTATGTGAATGCAATAACAGCGATACAACCAATTAGGGTAGAGCTGGCAAAACGGACGGTTTGGGTCGGAACGGGTTCGGGTCGGAATGGACTGTTTAAAGAAAACCCTATCACTTATTCTAAACTCATCGAGTGGCTGGCAATTCTGATTAACAAAGTACTTTTAACTCTGTTTCTTAATAATAAGCCTAAAACTCATTGTTTGACATCAAACACTAAAACTAAATATTCAACTTGAAATCACAATAACCAATACTCACATTCAACTACTAAATCCAACACATAATCCCCATATATAATTTCAAGTCCAGAATGCTGATACATGAATCAAATAATTCAAATTGCAAATCAGAGTAGCAATGCTAAAAGCAGTATCAAGCAATCCATTAACAAACACCATATCTTATAAAAGTTAGAAAAGCCATTTTAAAACAATAAAAGATAAACAAAAATAGACTTTCAAAACTTCATTGACTATATTAATCTAACTATCAAGCAAAAGTTCATTGACTATATTAATCTGACTATCAGTTATTCAAAACTCTTGAGCATCAATTTCTCATTCTATATGACTATATTTATCTGTTTTTTAGACTATCGTATATTGTTTTAAAGATCTGATAGGGTAGAATTGCATTTGTCATTCACAAACTCTAATGTACCTATAAGAATTAAGCCTCGAAATGACAATCTGTACAACAGTGAGGTGGGAATGATACAACTGCCATTATTCCCAAGAACTTGTGGGTCATAAACCCACTTCATGATCCTCTTGTGGGTCATAAACACGCTTGGGATATTTTCAAAATCACAAAATCAGTTAAACATCACTGCAATCAATTCAAAATCACCACCTGAAATCACGATTTAATGCAATTTTGGCACTCAAAATCAGTTCATTGACTAACCTCAAAAGACAAAATCGCAGGAACTGATTTGTCTCAATCACAGTAACTCAAGATCACTGTTGAAGTCTCAGTGAGAGATGATGGCAAGAAGCTATCACCTGAAATCACGATTTGTCTCAATCGCAGGAAGCAATCATTGATAGAGGGCAACTCAATTGCCGGCGAGAGGGACGGATTTCTGATTTCAATTTGTGATTTTGGTCTTTTGGGAGAAGCACCCGTTCGGTCAATAATTTCGACCCCTTGTGGATTTCTTCATTTTTATGCCACCCAAATAGACCCGTAGAGTTTTTTTGTTAAAGTCCAACATGACCCAAAGTTTTATTTTAAAAGCCCAAAATGGACCTATTAGATTTGGCTCAATATTGCCCGTACTAAACCAGGGTTACCGGTTACGTATTTAGTAAAATTGCTGGTTAAAATAAGTTTGATTTTAGAGTCTTATACAAAATCCAACTCAGCATTACAGATCATTGTCACCAGGGCAGATCAGTCATGCACCTCAACAAGTTTATTAGGTGAAATTAGCATGTTCTGACAAATTTTTACCAGATTTGTGACTATTAAGATGATTTTGAATAAATTTGAAATGAATTGATCATTTATATTATTATTACCATTCCATTAAATACCCCATCAACGATCATTTTTGTCATTAGATTTTCTAATATCCTAAATGTCTATACTTTTACATAATTTAATGTCTATGACTTGTATTAGTAATTTAATATTTCATAATTTTTATAAAACCATCCTTAGGTGTGGTATTCTGCTGGGTCTTTTTTAAAAATAGTTCAAAGAAGATGGCAGAGAAATAGAAGCAGAACCTGTGGCCAGCAAGCATGGTAATTAACGTAGAATAACACATCTTCAGACATTCCATCATTAGATAGGTACACCACAGTTAAAATCCAACCTACAACACTAAAAGCTTATAAGAAGCTTAACCTGCATTTGTATGTTCTAAATTCACAGAAAGCTGCCACCAACGCCACCTGTTTGGTGCAGCATCGCATCAATCTCATCCCCATCCTCCATCTCCAACTGCAGCCACCAATTTGTTCATTAGCACCCTCTTATAGACAAGTAGATAACACAAACTAAAGCTTGGAAAAAGAATAGGTCGAACGGCTAGGTCAAAATGGATCAGATTGAGCAGACACAACATTATTTTACCTATTATTTTTAAAATTAATGTATTATATATGATAACCAAAACTAAAATTTATTTATAAATAATACACAATTCCTTTTAAATAGAGTGACTTTGAACATTATATACATTTGAATAAACATGAGGTGAACTTTGACCTATTTGACTCATTGAAACCGTTATGACGTTACAAATAACATACAGCCTGAATTAACCACTTTCTATACAAAGCAGTCAAATATGTCATTTCTACTACCAATTGCAGTTGTTGAAGTCAGATTTTAATCTGCCTGACCAGTCAAATAGACTGAAAAAATAAAGATACACAAACCATAATGCATATAAGCTGTATTCTGCATTCACATATGCGCATGTGTGAGAGAGGGAGTGAGAATACCTCATCTGGTGTCTGTTCTGCTCGAAGACGGCGTCCATCAAACAAAAAAGCAATAGAGTTGAGCTCAACAGATTGTCTGTCACAGTATGCGTTCATCAGCTTCTTAAGTTGTGTGCTTCGCTTGATCCTGAAAAAAACTTCATTTCCGTCCTGTAAAAGAATGAAAAGTAAAACTGACGCATACTCGAAACATCTGAACAGGATACTAAGTAGTATATAGTGTTAACAAAGCAATATCATCACAATAGTTTTTTCACATGGATGAATAAAAATGATATAGATTTTACTATGAATTCACTTTATTTAACCGTCCATTCAATGCAAGAACCATTTATAGTGGTTGAATATAGTAACAAGACTAACATCTATAGCGCCTCTGACACAAACATATCATGTTATAGAGTAATAAAAGTGAAACAGATGTTAGGAAGAGAACAAACAAGGTATATCATTTAAATCCTAAAAGCTTGTATTGTGAGGTATTGCAACAACCACATGCTCAGTTTGCTGTTCACATCAAGATATAGACTCCCTTCACCATATCCCCACGACCCCACCCCACCCCACCCAAAATATTATAAACCCAGTCTCTACCAGAATTGGAAGGGAACATTAAGTTAAGGAGATGAAAAGTGTTCGAGAAAATATATGACTGTTGCAGTAGTCTACACTTAGACGGCCTTGATTCTTTACCTGACAAGATAATTGGCACACAAAGATTCATCAGCATTGTGAAGAAAGTGGGAGTGTCATTTTAAATTGTAATGCAGAATCACAATCCCATTTAGTTACAAGTTATCAGACTATGAAACTTAATTTATCACCAATATGAACCGGAACTATCATCAAACAAATAAAATCCAGAAAACGGAGACACTGAAAAGAAATCAATGCCACATTGCCACTAAAATTACTCTATAGAGTAGCGTAATAAGAATACTAATGGTGGCAAGATTTTGAAGATCTCGGCGCCATGATACGAAGCAGATGAAATTCATTCATCTAATCTAAGATTTTAATATAAAACATCACACCAAACAAACTGCTCAAGCAACCAATGATTTATCAATATTACACTTCAGGTGTTCTCAGGTATATTTAAATCAGAAAAACAAATACAAAGCTCATGTATAACAATTATACTGCACATGTATGTGGACATTAGAGTTCCATGGAACTGTATCATACATAGATGAGTTCAATGTGCTACAAAAGCAAACTTAACTTGCTTTTCTAGAGACAAAAATCCGAATAACTATCATATCAATTCGTACGAATAAGTTAAACTTCTGATACAGACTCAAAACAAACAGATACATATTCGATAAAAAAAAACAGGAAAAAAAAAGAATTAAGAACAAACTCGAATCATACATATAGAGCCTTAACCACCAATCCCCACAAAATAAAATTAACCCAATAAAAACGATCATGTAAACGAATAAAGCGTGATATTAACTAAGGATGCATCGATCGTGAACAGAATTAATCATTTTACAGGATATCGAAGCGATTACATAGATCATAAGACGAAAAAACCGAAAGGTAAAGCCAAACCTGTCCTTTCACTTTCAAATTGATATGAGCACCTTGATCTCCGGCCGGCTTCTTGTCTTCATCGTTCGACACTCCCGACATCTTCTTCTCCTTTCGGCAAAAGTTTTCAGTCGCAAATTCTGCGTCTGATCGCTGCTCTGGGTCACTGGTACGCTGAAACTGCTACCTTGATTTTATAAAATACGAAAAGGTCAGGAAACTTGAATCGACGGTTTGTATTTATTTTCGTGAGTAAAGGGCTAAGAGCGACTGATGAAATCGATGGACGAGAATAAAAGTTGTTGGTAAAGGCATAGGATCAACGTCGTCATATGACACGTAACTTCTTTATACGGTTATTTCAATGTTTATTCATTTATAGGTGTCACATAAATTGGATGTATGTGATATTGACACGGTGTTTGGTTGACGGATTGTTCTTATTAGAATTGGAATTTTGAATAGAATTTGAATATTAATGAAATTGATTTAAAATGTAATTTCTCATTTGTGTTTGGCAAGAGAATAACAGGTAAGCAATAGGGAGAGAGAGACTACCGCTGTGGCCCTCTCAAATCCGCTGTTGCCTGCTATCACTACCGCTGCCGCCCCCAACATCCCTATCTCCACTCGTCACCACCACTGCCCCAACACCGCCACCACCATATTGAAGTGGAATGGAAGGAGATAGGCGGAAAAGCAAAAGGGGAAAAGCCCTAATTGAAGCATATAGAGACATCGCAGGTGATAATCGAAGCAAAAGGGGAAAAGTCGGTCGGTCGTCTATGGAAGGGATAATCGAAGCATACGGAGACAGTAGATGCAAGCGATAATCAAAGCATACGAAAGTCGATGCAAGCGATAATCGCCGGTCACAGGTAAGCAAGCGATGGTGTTTACTAAGATGGTGTATGTGTCGATGGTGTGTACTAAGATAAGAAGACAAGAGAAGGAATCTCAATTCCTTAGGTTGGGGGAAAGATTTCACTTTCCCACAAACTGATGGAAAGTTTTCCAAAGCTAAGATTCAAATTCCTTTGATAAGGTGTCAACTAAACATGAGAATTCTTTAAAATTGGATTTCAATTCCTTCCAATTCTTAAAGAATCACGCCTACCAAACACCCCTTGTGTTATATCATCTTCTCCTTTTCTTTTGACTTTCGGTTCTTCACTTAAAAGTTAGTATAACACTATAAGTATTCTTAATCTTATCATCACGTTTTATTTTATAATATATATTTAAGAGAGAAAAAGTGAGAAATGAAAGATATAAGAGAGAGGGGAGAGATAGAGAGAAAGTGAGGCAAGGTAGGGGAGAAATAAGCCTCGGCTTGTAGAAACCGGTTGTTAGGAACCCCGATGAACCCAATTTTGGATGGTTAGAACATACAAATATCTTAAAAGAACAACACATACCGGTACTAGTGCTATATTAGAATCAATAACTTATTACTAATATCGTCTTGAGATAATTGTCACATAAACATCGATGTAATTTTAATTTGTACTTTCCTATATAATATGTAAAAACCCTTCATTAGCTAAACATTTTAATTAAAATAATTAAATACAAAAACCCTTCAATTAATTACAATTTACAACAAATATAAAAAAAGATACATTAATAATAAATACATTTTAAAATCAAAACAAAATATTATTGATCAAACATATGCATGTTGAATTTCCACATCCACTTGATGGTTAATTTTGTGACCACATTGTAGCAAGTAGTGGAGACATGGAAGCTCCCGGCTTCAAAATATTTGGGATTATTTCTCAAACACGTCCAAATCTTCGACTTTTTTTAATTTCTTTTTTTGAACAACTCTCGTGCTTCACCCACTTCCAACCTGGTAGCGTTATTTATATCCTTAGTTTTCAAATTTATTTTAGCGTAAGAAGATGGTGAGATTGTTAAGAATTAGAAAATTGGATGTATAGATATGTGTATTCGCTTGATGTAGTTTTTTTGATGGTGCAAAAAGAGTAAATATATAGAGGATAGAAAGAGTCCCCATTACTTGGTATATACTAGTTGCTTTGCAGTTGAAAAAACAACTTATTAGGCTTGTTATGGGGATCACGAGCTCCATGACTACAAGCATATCACAAGCATCCCCAAGTAGCATAACATGCGTGTAATGAGGACTCTACTCCGCCCTATCTTATAGACTTAAATACTATTTTCAAGAGAAATGAAATAATTTGTGAAAATATAGGCTTTCAACCATCCATCTCTATCTCTATCTCTATCCCTATCTCTTCTCTTCTCTATATATATTAAAAGAAAATTAAATATGAGAAAGATTACTTAAATAAAATCTCAATCAACAATTGGATCCCCTCATTTCCTTAATTTTGGCCAAATTCTCTAAGTTTGATTACTAATATTAGTAATACCCGGCTTTGTATAAAATTTGAATTCTTTGACCTGTTTTCTTTTGCACGCGGGTCATCAATACCCAATGAATTGTGTCTGGTTTATGTACCTTTTTTTTGTCTTATGTTCTCTTCTTCAACAAGTTTAAAAAACCTATAAAACACATTAGGATTTCAGAGCCATCTATTGCATCAATATCAGGCTTTGGATAGTTAACTTTCTTGACTCATATTTTGGTTATTACATCTATTCTTCTTGATTCGCTTCTTATCTTCTTGATTCGGTTCTTAGTCATTGCGATTTCAGAGTTGTCTGTTGCATCAAGATCACGACTTTTGATAGGTAACTTTCTTGAATCATATTATGTTTATTACATCTTCTTCCTCTTGATTCGGTTCTTATTGGGGTAATCTGATTCTCTTATTCAACTAGATCCAGAAAAACCTAAAGCACAAATCACTATCAGTGGTCGATTACATCATCCGGCTTCAATTTTGGGTAACTTTCTTTGATCTTATTTCGTTGATTACATAATTTGTTTGTTGAATCGGTTCCTATTTATCTTTTATGTTTGTCGATTTTATCATCATACTGTGTAACAATCAAAATCTTGAGGTATTTACTCATTAAATGCATTTATGACCTCTTATTAATTATTTTGGAATTTAAAGTAATGTTTAATGAAATCTCGAGTGTTGAAAAAGAATAAGGAGCTAAGACTAGGGACTTAAGGAATAATAAAGGGAACCTTAGGGATTAATAAGCAATTATAGAATTAATGTCTCATTAGGGTTAAACTACATTTTGGGCAGCCTTAATCTCACATACGGCAGTTTTGAAAATAGAGAGAGGGTTGTGGGTGTTCATACGATTGACAAAGAGATGGGCAACATTGATCATCCAATCGAGAGCTTAATCGAAGGTTCATCTATCAAGTGGCTCGGTAATTTTCTCGGTGACCTTTTCAATTTTGACTCTCGGACTCCAGGTGAGTTCAGTATTTTCTAAAACCGAGTACGAAGACAAAAATCGTTTTCGAAAGACTTAATGATTTAAGATGACCCTTTAAAGGATGGTTGTGTGTGAATAGAACGTGGATATTGTTTGCGATGTTTTAATTAAATATTAAGTGATGTTGTATGATGAATTCTAATGATGCATATGATGTAATCAATTAATGATGAATATATTATGATGTTATGACGACCCGTGGGTGGGGGTAGAAATACTCTAAGATGTAGAGATGATGTCTAGTAGAGAAAGTGTGCCTTCTAGGATTTGCTAGCACAACGATGATTAGTTGTCGGGTTTTCTAGACAACCTTGGCAACACATGGTGTACTCGTACACTGGAGTGGTGTTTGACCAACGATGATGAGGTCAACGCACATAACGCCAGGTTGGTGGAAGGAGGGCCTAGCGATGGGGGCTCCGGTTGTACTTTCACCTAAACGACTTATGTCGGAGTAGCTATAATGACGGACCACGGGGGTCTGGGTATGGGAGGGAGTCGCGCCCCAGTCGGTACCAGACTTGCCGGGCACGCATAGTGAACTTATGCCAGTGCGGACGGACTACGAGACTTAGGAGTTGCCGAGCACGCACGTGGTGCCAATGTGGATGGATCTTGGAACCCTAGCGGTTGCCGGACACGCATATGGTGTTTGGGGTAATGACGATAGCGACGTATGAAGATAGACCCCAACTAAGAACGATGGATACGATGTAGATTAGCGATGTTTAGAGATGCTTTGTGATGTTATTGATGTGTCGTGATGAATTATTGGATGCAAAGGATGTTCACAATGTTTAATGATGATAAAAATGTGAAAACAACGTTTATAACGATGTTAAAAGATAATACTTGACCATGCGGGGTAATGATGGTATGCGGGTGGGTCAAGATACGGATCGGGCTTCTACGTGTATAACTTAACCCGTTAAATTTTTTTTATTAAATGATTTTGTTTACCTATTGCTAACTCACGAGGCGAAAGCTGACACTTGTTTCTTGAAATGTATCTCGTACTCGTGTAGGTAGCGTAGGAGGTAGAGACCTGGTGAGCATGGGAGCTGCTGGGTAGTTGATGTTGGCGTAGTAGTATTTAATTATTTTAATTCACCAACTTGTGGTTGACTTTCCAAAACGAGTGAATGAATTATTTTATCTAAGACAATTCGACTGTGTGGTAACGTAGTGGTTTTTATGATGGTGAATGTTAACGAATTTTTTTTACTGGTTAGCATTTAATGATGATAATAAATGTTTCCGCTGCGATGCTTTTAAAAAAAAAGTGTAACAAAATTTTGGAACCACGGCGTTACATACTGTTGTTTAGGTACATCATCAATGTTTTCATCCGTATATGATCATCACGGTTCCTATTTCTTGTATAAAACTCTTATATGTTTGTCGACTTATCACTATTTAACTTATAAAGTGTCCTTATATGATCTACTTGCTTCCATGGTTACTACACCGCAATATGTTTCACGATTGTACCTTACTATATACCCCAATTTCTCGGTATTTTTACTATATACATTGCTTACAAAAAACTATCTAGTTAAATTCCAAAGAAGACAATTTCATATCATGGTTTGTTTTGCAATGACCATTAACAAGAGTCAAAGCCAATCTTTGTCTACTGTCGGATTATTTATCAGGCTACCTGTTTTTACACATGAACAATTATACGTCGCACTTTTACGTGTTAAAAGTAGGAGTGGGTTAAAAGTTCTTATTTGTGATGACAAAGATAATCCGACTGACAAAACGACTAATGTGGTATATAAAGAAATTCTACAACAAATCTTATTTAATTTCTTCTAATTTGTTTTTTTAAGAATTTGTATCTGCGTGATATTTTCTTTATTGTATAAAACCGAATAATTTTTTTCCTTATCTATCACATTTGACACATTCATTAAATACTTGATTATTTAAAAAAAAATTATTTCTTAAACTTTAATTTCATAACGCCCGTACGTGCACGGGTTTCTAAATCTAGTAGGTTTAAATTAAGTGATTACTTTAGAAATAATAACGCCACCCGTATACTATATTCCACTTTTTGAGCTTGATATGATACAACCAGGGGCGGATCCAGGATTTCAGATGAGTGGTAGCACCGGACCTAAGATTTGAAATGAGTGGTAGCACCGCCTCTAAAAAATCGGAAT
>JAUEJL010010433.1:0-10052 GCA_032274825.1 Drosophyllum lusitanicum | reverse complement strand
CAAGTCCCCTCTTGTGTCGGGGAACGTCGTGACACGTTGGTGTGAACTCATTTAGTAAATTTCTCTATTCATATATCCATGTGTTATGACGATCCTCTCCGTCGCACCTCGTGTTTCCGCCAAGGCGGGGTGTGACACTCGCCAATTACGAACACATGATGTATCGAGTACCACGTCTATTATAACTAAAACGTTGTAGATAAAACATTGATCTATCCAATATTGGAGTGTAAAAGTAATTATGTTTACCTTTCACAAATTGTAACATATAGGCTAAGGAAAGAATATAAGAACGTAGCTAATTGTCGAATCAGATGACAAAAAGAAACAACATTACTTTGAATAGGAAGTTACTATCGACAATGGAAAAGTTTCTTTCCATCACAACGCAATATATTTATCTACACTAAGGTGGCGTTTGATTCGCTGAATGTTTCTGAAGGAATTGGAATCTGTGAAGGAATTGGAATTTGAATCTGTAATCTGTTTGGTTGACAGGAAATGGAATTGGAATCCATTTCAATATTTTGTTTAGTTCGCAGATAATGTAGATGAATTTGATTTTAGTTATGTAAAATGACAGAATTACCCTTCCTATAACTTCCAACATCATTCTTAATAGCAACAAAATCAGTTACCCACAAATCAGTAGTTGAACGACGAACGGTGACGCGACTGACAAACAGGGACGCACCGAACGACGACCGGCGAAAGACGAACGGTGAACAGCGACCCGTGAGGACTGACGAACGATGAACGGAGACGCGACTGACGAATGGGGACGCACCGAACGACGACCGACGAAAGATGAACGGCGACCCGCGAGGACTGACGAACGACGAACGGAAACGCGACTGACGAACGGGGACGCACCGAACGACGAATGGCGACCCGTGAGGACTGACGAACGATGAACGGGGACGCGACTAACAAACGAAGACGGGCAAAAGACGACAGGCGAACGGCAAACGGCGAGCATCGAACGGTGACCGGCGAGGACTGACGAACGACAAACGGGGATGAGACTGACGAATGACGACCAACGAGGACAAACGGTGACGCGAAGACAGTAGGCGGAGGGTATAATGATCATAAACCACATTCCCTCCCTCATGGATTTTAAAATCCCTCCTTATCTGGAAGGATTTTACATTCCCTCACTCATGGATTTTAATTTCTTCAAATTCCAATTCCACGGTGAACCAAACATTAGAATTTCTAAGAATTAGATTCCAATTCCCATAAAATCCCATGAAATCCCTCCAACCAAACACCCCCTAAGTTAACTAAGACCATTATAAACGATTAATCATACAGATTTGCCAAGTCTAACAAAACAAGTAACTGCAGGACACGGACCAGAAACACATGCTAACAACAAACATAAATTGAACATAATCAGTGTAAAGGAAGAACAGTGTAGTACACAACATTTCTTTAATCACTTGCAACATGTTCGGAGCATTATCTCTAATCTGCAAGTTCTTGTTTAAACCTAAAAGAACCATGGAAGAAACATTCTAACTACTTGGAACATAATTAAAACATTATATCTGATGAAGGCTGGTCTATTTCATTGTTGACAACATGTACAAACTATAACACCTAATCTGATTGTAGAAATCGAAAAACCCTAAACCAAATTGAACCCACGAAGGTTAAAGAGGTGTTTACATGAAGGTGTTGTTTTAGGCTTATGGTTTGTAGCATATATTCGTATAATATATTCTAGATATAAATCTATAATCATAATAATCCACATTAAGGACACAACAAATATTCTTGGTCTCATAATCATTTTCAGTGACCATTTTGATTTTGGACACAACAACAATCTTAGATTAGAGTTTGAGTGTTGCAATAGGAACAGAATCGGTTATTTAACTCATCCATTTTGTGAACTCCCCCAAACTTGAAATTGAATTCTTTCTATTAAGCCAAGTGTGAATCTCAAAGTTCTTGTAGCATTATCTAAACTTCTGTATATCTTCTCAGGTAACTGGAAATGACACACGGGATCTTGTTACAAAGCAAAATAAATTATCGAATTCAATATTATGAATCAAGATTTATAAAATGATAGACTCGCCGGATGCCAAGATTAATCATTTTCGACATACCCAAGATTCTAACGGTGAGTTCTATGGCTAATTCTCATGTAACACCCAACACCATTAGCAGATAACACACCACTAATTATTAAAAAAACAGCTAATTCTCAATGGTATACTTAGAACTCGGAAGATGACCAACTACACTATTAAGTTTTCCTTTATTGGGGAATAAAATAAAATCTTTAAATGGTAGTGGACCTTTTCTTTTCATAGTGTTCTCAAAGGCATCAGTACTCTAATTGCGCAGCTCCAAATCTCAAATGCATATTAGAACTAACATGATTGCTATTAAAATTTCAGATCATAAATAAGCATCAATTTGAGTAGAAACACTTCTACTGAAATGATATTGAAGTGCCATAACAGCAGTATAAGAAGAAGAAGGCTAATGCAAAGATACTAAACATATACCAGAACAGGACCTTACCAAAGTTTTTTCCTTTTTGTATCCCCCTTGACTCTCCTTTCATCTGCTACTTAAGCAAGCTTTATTACTACAAGATTCTCGTGAGCAGATTATACAGGACCCTATAGCAGCAGGAAACCACAAGAGACTGGATTAACTACCAAAGTGCAGCAAACCACGCAAGCATTTCATCAAACAGCTTAAGTGCATGAAGTTATTGCGGTTTGATGTCATTGGGCAAACTATCTGAATAACCATAGAAGGTAGAAGATAAACACAGAACAATAGACGTTATAAGGGTATATATTCCTTAGTAAAACAACGTAAATCAGCAGATGAACCAACCTACAACTAGTGCTATACCGTGCTCGAGTATGTAAATAAAATTTTTATATTTAATACTTTTTATACATACTTTTTTAAACAATATACAATTATATTTCATACTAAAAGGATTTTTCTTTGTAGATAGGAGGAGTACTCTTTTTGCATGGAATCTTTTGCATGAGTGACTTTGTTCCTCCACTTCAATAAGCCCCTAACAAGAGCCTTCAAAGCATTTCCTTAAAAGACATTTTTTGTAAGCATTTCCTTAATTGTACACAGTTTATGCATATCCAAACTTTTGAAAATTATGATTTTGATCTTTTAGGTACATTTTTAATATATTAATCCAGATACGCCAGATAGTAAAAAATGATATAAATTTTTAAATAAAAAAGTTGATAAAAAGAAAATCAAGTAAATCAAAGGGTTGCACATTTAAATTAATACCTTATGAGGACAGAGATATTCATATACTTGTGTTTTGCCTTTAAATAAAGATTAAGTATACCGGAAAAAGATCAGTAATATTAATATTATCTAACTTAGGTGATGTTACACTTACAAATCATTTTAACGAGTGACAGTTTAGTTATTTACATATTTACTTATTAAACTGATTTATAGTATAACATCACCTAAGTTATGTAATATTATTACATCATTTTCCTAAAGTCTATTACATCAAAAGTTAAAAGAGTTAATTTCATTTAACTATATTAAGAATACAAATTCACTCCACCTAAAGTCCATACAAATTCACTCCATTTAACTGATTTATAGTATAACATCACCTAAGTTATGTAATAATACAATTTCATTTAACTATATTTCATTGAGCGTAATTAATTTACGTTTGGTAGGCAATTAACCTATTGCACACTAATTAATTATCATTGCTGATAAAACCGATGGAGTAATTTGTGAGTAATTATAGTTTAAAGGTGCATAAAAAGGAAAGGAAAGAAAGGATCATTTTTTAATGCTTAAATGAGAAGGTAAGTCAATAACCTAGCTAGCTTGTTTTGTTTGAATATTATTATTTATTTAGTGATAATTTCTCTATGGAGGTTGGTGATTTTTAATAGTGTTCTAGTTGAAGGTTTGGCTCTCCATATTATTGGGTTGATTCAGTCAATTAAGTTTTTGAGTTATTATTTATAGTTTGCAAATTGCAATATAATATTTTAGTGTTTGTTTGTTTGTGGTCTTCGTCATCGCCTTCTTCATTTATTCATTTATTTTATTTGGGTGTTGCTGTTACCTAGCTTCCTTTTTCTCAATATTAATTTTTTTAGTGTAGTAGTCAGTTTTCTTCTTTATTTAATTCTGAAAATAATTTCAAAAATGTTGACTCTTGACTTCATGACTTATGCAGCCAAAGCAATACATTAAAATCCATTGTTTTGAAAATTGAATCTTGTCGGCAGGTTCAACAGGGCTGGTATAGTCATTTCAAAGACCGGGGGCAAAAACTAAAAAAAGGGCCTAGCTTCTAAAATAATGAAGTTACGACTTAAAGTAAAATTTTTACTTGAGAATCATGTGCGCAATTTTAAGTTTGTTCATGATTTTGTTTTCTTTTTCTTTTTTTAGTTTCATCTGTGAAGGGATTTTACACTAATGCATATTTCTTTCCAATATGGCTGCCCGTTTTGAAGTTTGAACTATTCAACTTCATTCATCAAATATCATAATCAATGAAGTTAAGTAGTGCCTCCACTACTAATTAGTCTTTTTAATGGAGAAGGGAGTAACAAAAAGAAAGTGATAAGCAAACCGCTACTTTATTTCTGTTACCTTAATCATGCTATTAATGGCTATACATACTACAAATGTTAATGTAAATAGTCAAATAATGATATGGAGATTTTGGCTAGCACTCAAGTATTCGTGGATTGTGTAGAAACTTAGAAATGATAAAGTATTCTCGGATGTAGTCAAGGATAAGGAGATTTTGGTTAGCAGGCGTACTCATTCTTTTGGCTAAAGAACAGATCAAGCAAAAGGAATCTAGTCTTAAGTTGGCGTGATTGATGTTGTAATCGTTCTTCTTGTTTTTAATTTGGGTGTTTGAATGTAATTTGTCGCTATTGTTTGTACTATTTTGGTTCTAGCGTCTTGCTAGTTCCTGTTTATATATATAATTTCTGTGTAGATTTAGTAGTATTGTTATTTGTTTTATAGTGTGCTGAATAAACTATTTGAATAAAAAAGATAAAATCATTAACTTAATATTGAAAGTATCACTCTCTTAACTTATTTTGTTAAGTCGTTCTTTCTGGATTAAGTAAAAAACAAACAATATGATTATAACTTACATATTTAAGTTTTCTTTTGCATTAAGTTCATTAAGTTAAAATCATACACATACTAGTCATGTTTTAATTAAGGAAAATGATAACCACACTCTAAGAGCGGTGAATAAGAGTAAAAAAAAATATGGTTTTAATTTTAAAAATGACAACCGTAACTCATATATGAAAAGTTAAAATCTAAGTAAAAGATGATTGATGAGGATTTTTTTTGCTAACACGAAAAGTTGATTATGAAACATGAGTTACTATATATTGTTATTTTTGAAAATAAATATTACTTTTTTTGCTCTTATTTAAAAACTGCGGTTATCATTTTTTTTAATTAAAAGGTGAAAAAAGTGTGTTTTTTTTCCTTTGATGTGAGTAGCAGAATTGTGCAAATTGAAAAAGTATTTTTCTTGATAAACTTAAACCCTCAACTTTATAGTAGGAAAAATTCTTTAATCACTCCGATAACACCACTAGGAGAGAGATCTTTAAGTATTTCCTTACTTCTATTTAAGAGAGCATTATTATTTGTGAATTTGAGTTCCTCTACTATAATTGATTTTGGTACTAAAAATGGAGGGTTGGTGTTTAAGTACTCATCATAAATCATCATCATGGTTAATGTTGTTCATATTCCTGATTTCACTAATTAATTTCATGGTTGAACAAGTAGAAGCTAATGGTGTTTGTATTGAAGAGGAGAGAAAGGCTTTACTAGAAATTAAAGCCTCCCTTCAAGATTCATCTCCTTATGATGAATATTGGCCTTCTAATAAAGTACTTCTGCCTACATGGGTTGATGGGGTCAGCGAATGCTGTGAATGGGAGAGAGTCAAGTGTGATTTAACCACCGACCGCACGCATATAACACATCTCTCTTTAAGCAACATGCTCTTGTTATCGGTTGACGATTATTATGTCTATTATTATATCTATGATGATTATGATAAAACAAAGGGTTGGCAATTAAACTTTTCTATCTTTCTTCATTTCGAAGAGCTGAGAAGTCTTGATTTGTCATACAACGATATTAATAGTATGAGCACAGGTATCATTCTAACCATGACAATACTTTAATTTTTCATTCTAACCATGACATTTGTGCAAATTGACCAAAATCATATGTTTACTTATGATTCTTTTATTCATGGCATTCAACTCAATTTTTTGTTATCAACAATTAACTTTATTGGTATCTTTATTATAACTTATTTTTTTAGCAGATTTTGAAATGATTTTAAGTTTGAAGAAGTTGGAATTACTCGACATCCGCAACAATGACGTTATTGTCGAATTCTTATTTCCTTCATTGAGTGCACTCACTTCACTCAAAATTTTGGATCTCGGTTACAATAGAGGATTGTTTGGAGAAAATCATGGTAACTGTTGTTTGTTTAATTTCCACCTTGTTTATATATATATAGATGCTTAATTAATTAATATATTATATATACACGTAAGTACTTTTGGTTTGGTGCAGATATTTCAGAATTTGGAGCTTTAGAAAACTTGGAGGTATTGGGTCTCACCAGCTGTGGCTATTATGGTAGCTTCCAAATGCAAGGTAGGTGATTATAATATTATCATCTTAAAATTGTGGGTGCATGATCGAATGAGGTGTACATATATAGATAGTGCAATACTAATGGCCGGTACACTTAAGATACTTGAGAGAGTACGTTCCGTATATATGCGTTACCAATTAATTAATTAAATAATGATTGCAGATTCTGATTCTGCAGGAAGGGATTCTATAATATTGAAGAATCTGAAAATTCTTAAGCTTGGTGATAGTAAATTCAATGAAAGCCTTATATCATCTTTACGCTTCCTTCCATCGCTTATATCCCTTGATCTGAGTTTTAATAATTTATCAGGACCATTTCCAGCGGAAGGTACGTACGTACGTTCATCGTGATCGATCACAAATTCTATTTTATGTTTTATAACAATTAGAGTGAACCAAATGATATGATGGACATTGAGACGTACGTACACAAGTGAAAAGCATACAATCTTTTGCCAAAACTTACTTTGTTTATAAGACGTACTGCCGGCTTCATTCTATATATATTTTTCTATCTAATTGGTTACATTACTTACGTTTCTTCGCTTCTTTGGTTTCAGGCCGGTAAATTTCTTTTGCACTCTGTTGTAACTAATATGTATCAAATTTATTAAATAATTTTAACTTTAAATTTAATTATTCAATCTTAAACATCTATTTTGAAATTTCAATTTTGACTTTTCTTTATCGAAATTGATTCAAAAATATTTCATATCTTCTAAAACCTTAAAATATCATATATATTTACAAATATCCCATACACCCTTATAACATTTCAAGATATCATATATTTAATCAAATTCTTAACTTTATCATTTTAAATTCTTTTTTATTATAATCAATAACGACTTGTTGAAGAAATACAATCATGTCTCTTCATATCATGCTACCACCTCTTTTCGTCACGTCTGCTATCAATCTCGTACCGACTCTTCCACCAATGATCAGGATGTTTTGCGGACATTTTTGTAAATTTAATAGTAACTCTGTTTCAAAGAAATTGCTAATACAACCCTGGTATTTATGAATTCAACCAATCGAGTTATCCACAATACATGTATTCATCCTGTTAGAAGTTTGTGTTTTATCCCTCTCAATTTCATTAGCATAATAAACGTAGATATACGCATACAAGAAAAGCCGTGGGTGCCATATACATAAATTACATATGGACCTATTCTACAAATGTCGATGCTAAAAGTCCTAAATGTCAAAACAAATTCTATACTTTAAACCTATTTAACTCATTTAAGATAAACCATAACGAGATCCAAATTGGCCAATTCATAAATATAAAACCTAATAGAAGAACAAACATGTTAAATATATAACCTAATGCACAAACCAATCAACCGATTAATGTAAACGGAATCAGACTAAGCTAACAACAACAACATATTAACGTAAACGGAACTAAACACATAATTGACAAACGAGAAAGATCTAACCTTCAAAGAGAGAAGCGACCTATAAAAAGAATTTATACACACAAAACTTGGATAGTAAGTAAAATACTTTTAAGAGTAGAACCAAAAGCAACCTGTAGAAAGCATAAAAGTCAAACTAACTCATCAAATTCGAGTTTCAGCATATGGAATCCATTGAAACCTTCAAAGTGATTACAAATCAACGCCACAACTTCCAATGGCTCCTTAATAGTTTCAGCAACTAGCGATTCATAAAAATATTAAGTTAAGTCAAAGATTGTAATTAAAAGCACTTGAGGTGGTGTGATAAAATCAGTTTAGAAGACACAAAGGTAATATGTTAATCCGAAGCCCAAAAATCACAACCTATAAGATTAATAACCTAATCCATAAAACTCAAGTAGATTAGATCTTTAGAAGAAATCCAAAGAATCTAAGAAGACCTACAAGGAAAACCTTTAACCATGCATATATACAACATAAGAAAAATAAAGAACAATGTTATCATTCAATCTAACCCAATTAAAAAAATTAATAACCCCTAACAAAATATTATTATCATCTAATCTTACAATGTAAACTGTAACGCCCCTATTTTTTTTAAACATACATATAAATATATAACTATAGTCGGAATAAAAATACACTATATAAATTTCTACAAAATTCGTGTCGAGATTCCGTACCCGGAACTACACGTCGTATATTATTAGATCAAACCAAAGAGTAAGTTACATATAGTTAAACATGTTTGATAATGGAATATTAATTAGATGGTAGATGAGCTGTATTCACTTTGCTGGAGCTTTCTCGTGATCATATCCTGAAAGGATTAAAACAACAGTAAGCGCGAAGCTTAGCGGGTACATTGCTTACATACTGAACCAGTTCAACATATTTACATTCACATAATTATCACGTATCATTTAAGTCATACTCAGTACCGAAGTAGTCGGTCGCATCGTACCAAGTCATACCCGCTACCGAAGTAGTCAGTCTCATCATACCAAGTCATACCCGCTACTGAAGTAGTGTGTCTAATCATACCAAGTCGTACCCGCTACCAAAGTAGTCGGTCTAATCATACCCGTCGAATCTGAACACTCTCATCATACCCGTTACCATGGCAATCACATACATACCCGACACCGAAGCATCGGCCTCATCAAGTAGTCACATAAGATCAGCAGTTAACGTACACTTACTTGCATATTTTCAATCATAGTTGATGCTGAGTTAAAATGTAAGTAAGAATACTCACCTAACAATAGTTCGGACAATTATCAACTGTTCAGTATATATGTATTCGTTGTTACTCTTCAGTCAGCAATCAATACAATTAGGGTTTCATAAGTAATTCGTCACAATCGTACGTGTCTTGCTCGTATAATTCCCTATGAACTAAGAATCACGACCCCGCTAACACACCTCACGATTGATGTTAAACACTCGTCACTCACTTAATTAATACCGAGTACATATTCACTATCAATAATACCTTATTACTAATTTGCAATTCAACACTTGAAACCCAATTGCAATTCAAGTTTAACCTCAATTTGAAATACAAAAGATCAACACTAGTGGTTCAACTACTGCATCTAATTCGCGTTTTCAAAGGGAATCAAAGTTGTGATTGTACTTTAATATCGACTCATCTCTTGGCCCAAATACCCATCGGCCCAATTATCTAATGTAGTTAGTAGCCCATTAACATACCCAATTGTTATTATTGCCACTTCAAGAGATTTGTGGAATTGTGGTCCACAATTTTGTCAAGTGTGATTTAAAGTCTAACACTAGTTTACAATTCAAGATTAGCACCAACTTGTGATTCAAGGCTTCAAGAACATAGCGATTCAAGAGGGGAATCTCACTAAGAGACTCGATCCCAGTTTGCAATTCATA
>JAUEJL010010422.1:0-10052 GCA_032274825.1 Drosophyllum lusitanicum | reverse complement strand
TAAGTGATTAACCCTAGGTGAAGGTCATTAGTATGTGGATGGGTGACATTGGCATTGCCCATTTTTTAGTCAATGTGGAGAGAAGAGGATCTCCAAGAGTGAGGAGGAAAGTCTCCTTGAAGGGAGGAGAAGTGAATCACTATTAGAGGAGTAAAAAGATTGAGCAAAGCCTTGGTGCCCTCCTTTATTTACAAGGGAGGAATCTATGATAAGACAATATATGTGCTTGATCACATATTTGGATGCAGTCTAAGCTTGTGGGGAATAGTCGGTATGTCACTCGTCATCCTGTATTAAATGCTTCTTGTGTAAAACCCTAAATTTAACTGAATGAGCCATCAATCATAGTTATTGTTCCTTTTCATAACCTTAATTGATAAATGTTGGGACTAGACACATTCTATTGTTTCCTTGAATTTTCAAACACACGTTACATAATATTATTAGATGACACATGAACATGATGAAATTGTGATGCTAGTCAAGAATGATGGATCGATCATACTCGATGATGGTAGATTAGCTATCTAGGATATGAAATCTATAGTGTAAGTCCAATGATCAACCTCACACATGCATTTTAGTTGTAGGTTACTTTATTTACCGTCTCTATGTTAACCGTATGATTAAATAGTAGGAGATCGTAAAATGGATACACAAAAATACAATATTTGACTTAATGGTTAACATGTAACTTATAGAGTCTTGATTTATAATTGAATTACTAAAATGACACCGACTCTTAACAATAAACATTAAAAAAAACTCGCAACCCAATTGGTAATTATATTTTGTAACAATTGTTAGTGAACAAAAAATATATATTTAAATAAGTACATTATACATACAAAACCATTATATATTTTTAATACAATAAAAAATCAATATATTATTAATTTTGGAGTTAGATGTATTAATATTATAGAAAATATATACATTTATCATTTTATACAAATAATTATAAATTACATTATTTCAAAAAAATACAAAAAATGTAGCGTACAAAGTACAAAATGTGATCCACAAAAATCACCAAAGTTCTTTATGCACCAAAACCTTTCCTGTTTTATCACTTAATGGTAAAAAAATTTCGTTCATACTAAAAATGGAAATAGTTCACCACAAACTTACGTGGCGAAACATTGAGCCACGTAGGCGAGAGGCGAATTCTTGGTTTGGTTTCCCCTATCCGATCTATGCTTCTTCAATAACAGTAGAACAACACCACCACCACCACCAACAACAACAGGGGTTTATGTTTATGCTACCAGGGT
Source organism: Drosophyllum lusitanicum (assembly GCA_032274825.1). Taxonomy (NCBI): domain Eukaryota; kingdom Viridiplantae; phylum Streptophyta; class Magnoliopsida; order Caryophyllales; family Drosophyllaceae; genus Drosophyllum; species Drosophyllum lusitanicum. The sequence continues at coordinate 8,778 of JAUEJL010010422.1, read as the reverse complement.
TTTGAGCAACTTTACTTGCGACTACAGAAATCGCACTGTTATTGCAGAAATCGAACCCAAATCCAAAAATCATCTCTACCAGTTGGAGTATTTCATGATTGATGAAAGGGAGTAGAGTTTTCAATTGATGATTTTGAAGGTGGGTTGGATATATATTTAACAAGACTGATGTTTAGAAGCAACAATATTACTGCAAGGATATTTGAACGTCAGATTCGGACTCCTTCTCCTGGTACAACTGTATGTATTCTTAAATCTCGAATTTTTTTCATCTGATTATTGTCTTTTAGTGTATTTTTATGCAATTTCTGTCATGTTGTTGGTGGGTTTCTGTTTAATTTGCTCTTAATACATGCTTCAGCATTAATTGCTGTTTTGCTTCCAATCCCCCCTTTTCTTTCTTTTTTAAAAATCAATGTTTGCAGTAGGTTATATTTTGGTAGATTCATCATTAATAACCATAAATTCGTTTTGCATGTGTAAGTATTTAAACACTCAATAATCAGAGTCCTCTGGCCAAAATTTGTTAATTTATTGATGTTAATTTCTCTTTTTGATTAAAGATTAGCACTTGCAACTTTATTATCTGATATGGATATGGATATGGATATGGATACAAGTCTTTCTCGATTAAGACGTGGCAACTACATTTATGATTTACCTTTTGGTGGATGAATACCAGTAGGTTAACATGTGCGTTTAATTTGTAGAATTTCCATAAGTTTCATTCAAGTAGTGCTAGGTCTCACATTGAAAGCCAGACTGTATAATGCTTAATCAGTTGAGGAAAGTCAGGAAACATTGATTTCTGATTGTATATCTGTCCATGTTCACAAATCAAGTTATATGGTAGGAGATTGGTGAAAGAAAACCCAACTAGTTGGATGGTTGTGATTATGCATCTGATATGTACATACGACGATTCAAATAAGAATTTGTTCATATTTGGGTGTTCGAACTTAGGTTGAATCTTCTACTGATATTAACATTGATAGCGGTTTAATGTTTTTTTATTTCAAAATCTTTTGTAGGTTACATAGCCAACAAAGAATATAGCAATATAGAAATATTGAGTGGCCTTTTTTTCACTCGTTATGCTTCATGACCATCTTAGGTGACTTTTGAGCACCTTATATACAAAGTTGACAAAATTGATAATATGACATTAATAAATAATCAACTAAAACAAAATCGATAAAATGGTATCTTCAGGTTCACCGTGCAAGGAGATTTTACGAGAATATAGTTCCAGGTTCCACAATATACGATGTCGAGTGTCCTGACCACTCATTTCGCAAGTTCACAGAAGATGGCAAGTATCTCATAAGTTTCAGTAGAAATCATCAGGATTTGATCGTTTACAGACCAACTTGGCTATCGTTTTCGTACGAACAAGAAGATTGTGACACTCTAGATCTCCCATTAAAAGCAAAGAAGTTTGAGAGTTTCTTCACTCAAATGTACTCTGTGCCCCTTGCTTCTGCAAGTGAGCTTATATGTAAAGACTTCTTCCTTTACGCAGAAACTAACCAATTTGGACTTTTTGCAACTTCAACTGCACAAATCTATGATGCCCCTGCTACTGGAGGTGCTATTCATGGTGTTCCTTCAATTGAGAAAATAACATTTCATCTTCTGAGGTACTCTCAACTCTTGTTAAAAAATTATTTTGATCAAAAAGTTTGTAGCATATATCTCCATTAATGCAAAAGGTACAATTTGACTTACGAAATCAAACTAAAGGTGGAAAATGGGTGGCTAATAGGTCAAAACGGATCTGGGTCAAAGTGGGTAATGTAGAATATAGGTAGGGATGGTGGGTTAGGTTAATCTGAAACACTTTTTTGGGTAAAGAAATTTAGGAGGTTGTATCTTGTATGCTTGAAGAATACACAGTGGTAAAATTTCAATTGCTTGAACCAATTTATGTTTAGGTTCATTTTTCAATTTTACTAATAAGAGGGTAAAACATAATCCAAAATCAACACATATATATAAGTAAATGGACTGGAATTGCCCACCTCTAACTCAAACAACACTACCTTTATGAATGCTACAAAATCTTGTAATTTTGAGCAAATGTTTGGGACAATAAACTAGATTAAACCAGGATTGACTTCTTCATTTAGCCCACTTCTATTGGAAAAACCGTCATTCTTGAGGTGACTTTGGATCAATTTTGCAAATGTAAATGTTGAAATAACTATCCTTGGCATTTTTTCTCCAAAATCCTTCGTTCATCTAGATTTTAGTGTCCTCTTTGTTAACTCTGGTAAGAACGGTTGTGTAGTTGCAACAAGAAGCCAACTAGGATGGTTCAAAAAGTTAATTATTCAACACACAGAGGTTTGAGATGTTAAAGGATGTTAGTTATACGTGATATGTTTGACTTAAAAGTCAAACAATAGTTGTTCGTATTTGAAATGGCTATAATAAAATTAGTTTTGTTTCTTGTTCTATGTGTTCTAGATTGGAAGATGGAGTTGTACTTGATGAGAGGGTTTTCTGCAACGATTACATCAATTTGGCACACAGCATGGGTGTATTTCTATTTGATGATTTACTTGCTATAGTCTCTCTCCGTTATCAGCGTATTCACATACTTCAGATTAGGGATTCAGGGAGTCTTGTTGATGTAAGGGCAATTGGGGAATTTTGTCGTGAAGATGATGAACTTTTTCTCAATTCTAGTGTTGAGGCAAGTATTAATATTTCTAGTCACTTTCTAGATGGTCCTCCGAATTTCATTGAAATTACAATTATATTTGACTTTTGAGTGTCAAACATCTATTTTTCAGCACCACTGATAAGGGTTTTGTGTTGAAAAAGTGTGTATTAGAGTAAAAACTATTTCTACATAAATCCCAAAATGATTAATGAATTTGAAAGTTAGTTGTTTTGTGTCTATAATGTCGAAAGTTGAATCCTTTTATTGTTAGATATTGTTCACATGGTCTTATGCCTAAATAGCTTCAATAATGAAAAAATGGAGATTCTTTGTCTTATGTTTTTTCCTGAACTTGTAAATTGTGTGGTCTGAGTAACTTTATTCTACAATTTTATTTCTTTTAGGGAAACTTTCTAAATATACATAACTTGATTTATGTTGCAGATCATGTCAAATGCCGATAAAAGTGTTCCACAAAACATACCCGTGAATCATCCGGTAAACGGCCCTCATCTTGAACAACCTGCTCAAGAAAACCCCTTCCTTAGTGGTATAAAGCAAAGGTTGCTTTCTTTTATAGTTCGCACAATACGGAAGGAAGAAAAAGATGAAACTATGGTTGGTACCTACATTCAAGCTTTTCTTATTTTCAGAGTTCTTACATGTTTTCACATTAAATATGCCCTTATTGCTCTAATTGCTAAAAAACCATTGCTTAATGATATTCTGTTTCTTTATTGTTGATCAGAGAATACAATCCCTCAAGAAGAAGTTTTATTTTCACTTTCAAGATTATGTCGATTTGATTATCTGGAAGGTGCGCTCTCACTTAAGTAGATTTTTGTTATACTCTTCTCCTCGAACATGTAAAAACCTCTATATTTTTTATCTTGTTTTTTGGATAGGTGCAATTTTTGGACCGACATCACTTACTAATAAAGTTTGGGAGTGTTGATGGAGCAGTAAGCTTTCTTAATCCTCAATTTATCATGTTTTTTTTCTTGTACCATCGGACTTGCCATTTTTTCCTTTTGACAAGGAGTTAGAGTGTGATAATTAGGAGAGAGAATGTGTATTACAAAAAAATGCTAAAACTGTTTTGTAAAATGTATGTCTTATGTCTATGAGTGAGGGAGGAATGGAGGGCGTTCTTTATATATATATATATGTTGTAAAACTTGCTAGGCCGTACTCGAGTGGTCAACTGGGGTGTAGCGAGTAATCGGTCTAGGCGTGGAGTACTCGGGGAGTATTCGGATGATTTTATATATAGTTTTCAATGTTATAGGTATAACATGTGCATGGGACCATAAAAATTAAAAATAAATACTCAAACATATATAAGGAGTTTTAATTATAGAAAGCAATGTGATGGACTTGTACTTTACAAGGTCGCGTCACGCATGCGACTCTTAGTCTCGACCAAGATCAGCCTTTTACTCGATAAGCGTAAAGATTTAAGAAAAGTCGACTAGAGAACGCTAGATATAGAAGAAGATTGATTTGATTACAAAAGAGCTTTACAAGAGAACTTTTACTCGCTAGAGGTGATTTGCAACAAATCATACCACCATATATTTATACGACGAAGCCATGGATACTGACGATCATGATTGTTTTAATCCGACGGTCTACATATCAAAATCTTTCCTACTATATAGAATTGTATGCAGTGTTCTAGAATTTTCCAAGAAGTCTTCTACATATTTGTAAGGACTTAGGAAGACGGAGGATGCTTCTAGATCTTCCATAGGTCTTGAGTCTTCAAGATTATTGTGGAAAGTTCCAAAATCATGAGCAAAAATATAGTGAACTTGCGGGTTGTTACACCAAGGAGACTAAATATTTATAAAATTTTGTATATGGAACCAAGAAGGTTGGGTAGTTATTAAAGGCATTTAATTGGACATTTAATCAAAAATCTGGGAATGAGAAGACTACGTAGTTGACAATTTATTATGTAGTGTTTAAATTAAACTACCAAAATCCGGGATCAAATCATCCCAAGTTTGACCAACCGTGGCCGAGTTTGAGAGTAATCGGATTCACCTAACTCGGCAAGGTCACCCATCTTGTCACAGGTACTCGGCCTCGGAATAGGAGTCTTACAACATTGGTACATGGTTTGATATTTCTTGAGTTCATCATGTCTTTCTAATATTGTTTAGCTTTTAGGCTACCGTATTGAATATACACACATATACTCATGTATAAAGTACAAACGAAGCCCAATATCCATGCATCACACTAGTTTTGTATCTATATCTTTTATTTTACTAACATCTGCTTGTGGTACTTATATTAAGTGATACTTACACATGAAAAAGGTGTGCTTCAAAATATCAAAAACATATTTCATTTGTACATGACACAGGTTTCCCGAAATGCTGATAACCACCCTGCATTCTTTGCTGTATATAACATGGAATCAACAGAAATTGTTGCATTTTATCAGGTAATTTATATACTTTATTAGGGACTGCTAATTCCTTTAATCTAAGTGAGGGTATTTTCTTTGGTTAAAAAGTTAAACCGTGCTTTAGAATATCTTGCAGATGTCATCAGAAGAGCTCTATATGTTGTTTGAACAGTTTTGTGACCATTTCCATGTACCATCTAAGAGTTCCCCATATATGAATTTTATATCATCTCACTCGAATAACGTTCATGCTCTGGAGCAACTGAAAAACAGTAAAAATAAAGCTGCAAGCTTCTCCCTGGTAAAATATAGAACTGATGTCATATTATTTTTTTAAAGTTTCTGCACTTATTTCCTTGATAAAAGTTACACTTTGACTTTTGAGGTCAGACTAAATATTTTTCAACTTGATAAACAATTTGCACTCTGTGAAGTTTTTAGAATGTTCTAATGGTTACATGAACTTCATATATGAAAGTAACATATTTATTTTGGAAACAAAATCAGTATTAATGTTACTTTGAAAAAATATTCAGTTTTGATCTCATAATCAAAGGGTATGGTTTTAAGGTCTTCGGAGCATCAGTGGATTGACTTCGTATTGCTGTTTTAAAAATATGCAGTTTGTTAAGAAAGTGCTTGCCTCTTTGCCCTTTAATTGTCAGTCTCAGAGCCCATCACCTTATTTTGATCAATCTCTGTTTAGATTTGATGAAAAGGTTCGTCTTCTATACTTATAAGCATTTTATTTCGATCACTGCGTTAAATTTGCTGTGCTTTTTTAACACTTGAATTCTTGCATAATTTGGACTCAGATATAAAGTTCATCTTTTTTTAATGTTAATTCATCTTGATTATTGGTTATTTTGCAATGGTTGAATTGATCTTTTTAGCTATTGATCTGCCACCTTATAAATTGTTAAATATCTATTTGCAGCTTATTTCTGCAGCTGACCGACATAGACAGTCGACTGACCATCCAATAAAATTTATCTTAAGGAGGCCTCCACATACCCTTAAGTTCAAAATCAAGCCAGGTAGACACATTGAAAGTTACTCTCCATTCCACATAAAAAAAATAAGAAGGAAAAAAAAGAAAAAAAAATTGGTACATTTTGACCTTTTACTTCCTAAACTCAACAAATATCAGACTTTGTTACAAATTAAAAAAAATATTTTTTTCCTTGTAATTTTCTTTAAAAGTTTGATATAGTTTTAGTGAAAAGAAAGTTATGAACCTAGTCATTTTTAAAGATAAAAGAGAGCTTGTTTGACAAAAAATGTCTAACCTTATCATTTCTAGATCAAAAAGATGACTTTGTTACAAACCGAAAACCTACGGTTTTTTTATATGTAATCTTTTTAGAAGTTTGATGTAGTTCGACAAAAAGAACTTTATGAATACTCGTCAATTTTAAAGTTGAAAAAGAGTCTGGTTGACTTCAAAAGTCAAATGATACCCTGTCTAGATTAACTGATTAAGCCATTGCTACAAATGGAAAACTCACAGTTTTCATTTCATATAATTTCTTAAAAAGTTCGATATAGTTGCAAGATAAAGAACTTTTATGATTCCTTGCCAGCTTTAATAAAAAATTATTCTGTTTGACCTCGAAACTCAAACCTTGCCCTCTTTTGATCAAGAAGATGACTTTGTTACAAATTATAAACAAACAATTTTATATTTGAATAATTCCTTAAGAAGTTTGATATAGTTGCAACAAATAGAACCTTATGAATCCTTGGTAATTTTGAAGTTCAGATAGCATAATTGTTTAAATCAAGAAGAAGATGATAATGAACTTAAAATTTAATTGGTTTATCAGGACCCGAAGCTGGCATTACAGATTGCAGGACTAAGAGGATATCTTCATTTCTTTTTCATCCAGTTTTGCCCCTCGCCCTTTCAATTCAGCAGACTCTGTTTTTGCAGCCTGCTATTGTAAATATTCACTTCCGAAGATAACCTCTGCACCCACAGTTAACGGAATGTGTTGACCACTTGAAAATGGTGTCGTTGAGACTTCATTTGACTACAACATTTGTAAACCCGTGTGTAGTTCACGCTGAAGAGAGGGTTTCGAGTTATGGACTCTGGTTAGTATCCAGCAGGAGCAATAGGAGTAATCCATGGAAGTATTGATGTCAAGATTTCAAACTATAAAGAACATTATTCTCCATTTCAGAAATGGATCAAGATTTTTTTTTCCTGAGATTTTTGGAAGGAAAGTTGGAGAAGTATTTATATGAGATTAGAGTATAAAGAGGCTTGATGTTTTATTAGAACCTTGTGGCTAAATTTGGTGCTTATAAATTATAATGTGTCAACCTGCCAACACCCCTAGAGGGAAGGTTCATTTTAGGGTCACACATATTCTTAGCCACATTCTCTGACTTATAAATTTATCTTATGTGGCTTTAAAATTCTATAAATTGCTTCTGCAATCTAAGACCATGCAGTGTAGTCACCTTGCTTACCAGCGGGGTTGATGTGACGACTTCAACGGCTCTACGCCTCTACTATCAACACCATCACACATTTAACTATCCTGATGAAAGGACAAGGATTCAGCCTCTCTACCAAGACAAGTACCCAGATTTTTTTTACACACCTCTCTCTCTCTCTCACACACACACACACACATTTTTCTCATAAACATCACACGTAAGACTAGTGTTTATGATCATAACAAAAGGATTATGAGCATGTGAAAGTGTTTTGTCGGTCTGAATAAATAACATACCAATTCAAATATATGACATCGACTCACAACCAAGAGCTGACGTATAGTTGACTATAGAAATGTTCAAAAGACAACACTTACTTATAATGTGCAAGATTCGGCGTGTTGAAATATTTAATTAGGACACGTGTGTTTTATCAACCAGTGTTCATGGGTTTGTGTTCTTTAATGTAAACTTAGAAACGATATATCGTGTGTCCAAATAAAACAAGTACAAATGTGATATTGATGCTCAAAATTGAGTATATAGAATAAACAAAAATGAAATGAATTTAGTAAAACGTTGTCCGTTATTAGATAGTGAACAAAGTTTCAAAGGTTTATAAACAAGGAGTTAGAGGGAATGTTAACTTTCTTTGTGCTGTGTTTTACTCCTATACCTATGCTCGCCTACAGGGGTACAAAACTGCTTCATCCGAATTAGAATATCAGAGGGCTTAAAGGTGTCCCTCCCTAAAAGGTTGGAGGTTCTAGTCTCGTGGTAAACAATGGAGTAAATTTATGAATAAATTTAATGAATATGTGGTTGCCGTAAAAAAAAAATCCAAATCAGAATGTTTTTTCAACTGTTTTAGATCTAATAAATGAAAGGTTGAATTCTTGTAACTCTTATGATTTCGATTTTAATAGTAATTAGACTTAAATACGAATTAATCTTATGTTTTGTTATATTCTTTTCATATTTATACTGTAAATTTACTTTCTATAAATGGTAATAGAAGTATAGAACCAACAATAATATGTTCAATAAACTTTTTTTTATGATAATGTATCTTAATTTTTGTTTTTTTTGGGGTTTTGACATATTATTCTGTTTCATTTTCCATTTAATTTTTCATCATCCATATCCATATCCATTTAAAATAATTTCGTCCGTCCATATCCATATCCATATCCATCGGATTAAACGGGTAAATGGATATCCATTGGATGTCAAAAGAACATTG
>JAUEJL010010411.1:0-10052 GCA_032274825.1 Drosophyllum lusitanicum | reverse complement strand
GCTGCTTTTAGATCATGAATGGTTACCTCGTTTTCTTTTCTTAAGGTTATTAATTCATTTTCTTTGGCAGTAAGTTCTGATTGTAGATTGTCTAAATTAGATAGTGATTGATTTCTGATTTTAGATTCTAATTTAGTGATATTACGGTTCTGTTTTTTGATATGGTCAACCAATGTATGTGCATACTCAATACTTACCTTTCCTTAGGCAGCCACCTCTTCAGTTTGAGTTTCCTCAAACGCATCATCAATCTCTTCCTCTTCATCAGCACTGTCATCTGAAGAACCTGTGTCTTGAGCCATTAGGCAAAAATGAGCTTGATTCGAGTCATCCTCAGCTTCTTCTTGTAGTACTCGGCATCCTTGGTTTTCGGTTTTCTACAATCTTTAATGAAATGCCCGGTCCTATCACAGTTGTAGCATTTCTTCTCTTCCTCCTAAGTTTCAGCTGGCTTCTCGAATCGTTTCTTCTCCTCTGTCTGACCCCCTTCGATTCTCCTTGACCCGGAAGTGTATCTCTGTCGATTGTTAGGCTTTCCATATTTGTTTTGAAAAGCCTTGGTGATCAGTGACATTGCTTTCATGACTACTTCCATATCCTAGGATTCAGTCTCTCCTTCGGATGACTCAGATTCAACTGCAATCTGTTTTCCTTTTGAAGATCTAGAGCTTTCTCTCGGTCTTCTCTCGGCCACAAGAACAATAGGGTCAGTTGTCTGCTTCACAGACGCTTTAGCCAGCACCTCGTCTTGAAACTGATTCAGGTTTTCGTAGATTGAGTGGTGGGACACTGCTTTTAGATTTTGGTCCACGTGTTTGTATAGTCGGACGTGTTCTTGCCATTCTAGACCCAAGGCATTGATCCAGTTAACATTGATATCAAGATCCGATCTTGTGACACCGTGATTTCTCATTTCGTTCAACAGTCGACAAAAGTGACTATATGTGTCTTGTAGCTGTTCTCCCTCCCTGGCTTTGAACTCACGGAAGGTATTTACAAGCTGGGTTTCTCTAATGAAAACTCCATGTTCAGTGCCTTGCATTTGCTTCTTAACCTCGTCCCAAATGGCTTTTGCAGAAGTTAAGCTGTCGATCTTGGAATAAATTTCGGCACATAAACCCAGCTTGAGGTAGTATTTGGCATCTTTATCAGGACGTGCTCTATCTCTCTCCTCAGCAGTCAATTCAGATGGATGCTTTCGTCTTCATTCAGCAGCTATCGGTGGGTTGTTATCGGGAACAGCCTCGATAATCTTTTCAATGATGGCATAGCCATTGAGAACACTGTCTTTCATCATTTCCCCATATTTTTTGTTGTGTTCAATGAAATACATAAAGCGTCCTTTCCAAACTGTGTATTCATTTCTAAACAGGACGGGTGGTTTTGTATCTGTGCCAATTGCAAGGATTTCATTACTGGAACTCATCTTTTCACTTGTGGATCTTTTTCCTTGAAGTGAATTAGTTAGTCTACTGGAAGTTTGACTATTGTGAAAAACCTTGTGTTTTGACTTTCAAAGTTGTAAGTCGAATAAGTGTAAGGTCGGACGACTTTGAAACTGACTATGAAAGTCGGATGAGGTTCGAAGGTCGGACGACTTTGAAACTGACTATGTCGGATGAGGTTAGAAGGTCAGACAACTTTGAAGGTCGGATGACTATGAAAGTCAGATAAGATTTGAAGGTTGGATGGTGAGTTTTAAGTATAGATCGGATAGATCTTAGGCAAAGGTCGGACGGACTGAAAGTCGGATGATCCTTAATTCGCACAAACCTTAGGTCGGATGACTGAAGGTCGGACGAGTGAAGTCGCTCCAACACTGAAAGTCGGACGAACTTAAAAGTCGGACGAACTTAAAAGTCGGATGAACTTAAAAGTCGGATGAGTCTTTAGTCGCACCAAACTTGAAAGTCGGACGAGTCTTAAGTCGCACCAAACTTGAAAGTCGGATGAGCCTTAAGTCGCACAAAACTTGAAAGTCGGATGAGCCTTAAGTCGCACAAAACTTGAAAGTCGGATGAGAGTTAAGTCGCACCAAACTTGAAAGTCGGATGATAATAATCCAAAAACTTGCAGGTCTTCGCTCAGGCCTCTGCATAACAACCAGAATTCATAGTTTGCCTAAAACTCACTAAAACTCAAAATTTCTTTTTCCTTGACCCTTCTCTACTATAAAAACACTTTTCAAAAGCAAAATTAACCCTAAACAACAACAAATTTCTCAAAATTTTGATGTAACAGTGAAGAACACCAAGAACTTGAAAATTTTGAAATCTTAAAATAAGCTCTTAAAAGTTATTTGTTTTTGAAAAAGAAAGATGCCAGATGTTTTCTTTACCTCCAAAGCTTCTAAAACACTCGATAAACTATGAAAACCAAGAACATTTGAAGAAAATAAGTTTTGACCCAAGTGGGTTTTCACGATGAAGAACAGGGTATGTTCCTAGGTTTTGGTTTTTCACACTTTGAGGTTACTTCCAGGTAATATTGAACCAATCCAGCAAGGAGTTGGCTCTGATACCAATTGAAAGTCAAAAGATGTGATATAAGATGAGTAAACTTGGAGATACCTGTATGAAAGATGAAGAACAAGTCAAAAACACAAGTATGAACACTTTGCTTGAATGCTTCTATTAATCTGAACGTCAGTTACAAGCTTTGAAGATTACAAGTGAAAATGTTACCTTGCAAACTAGGTTTGCAAGGTATAAATACTACAAGCCTCATGGGCCTAAGCCATATGGGCTTCTAAGGCTTAAACTAGAAATAAAGAGTACAAGTGTGGGCCAAGCTCATTACAAACTATTCTAGAAAGTATATATATCAATTACAGAAGAACACAAGGCCTACAAACATATAATGGACTAACACAATTCGACCCAAGTCAATACCAATTCAACTTTACCAATTTTCAGTTATTACCAACATCATTTAACACTTGTAGGAGCTTTCTAACATCCATAACCCTCACTCAATTAATTCAAACAAAAATCCAACTTAAATTAACTAATAAATGTCCAATTTAGCCAATTCATCAATTCTAACACTTCTAATCCATAATTCTTACTTAACATGATTTGTAGAAGCTATAGGAACTGATTGAAGTAACAAAAATCAGTCCTTGATAGCTATTTCCATTTTTGACCATTTTGAACCAAATTAACCAATTCAATCAAAACAACTATTCTAATCTATAATTTGAGTTCCAATCAATCCATATGAGTTGTAGGAACTAATTAGAACACAAAATTTAAGTCCTTGATGGTCAAATTGGGTTTGCTGGAAGAACTAGGGAAGAACACTTACAAGTTAGATGAAGGAGATGATGAAGAACAAATTATAACTTGGATTAGTTGCTAGAATTTGAAGGCTTGATGATTCTCTTTGATTTCTACTTCAAAATGGCAAGAACAAGATAAGAGTGAGTGTGTGTTTTGTGTGTGTGTATATGAACATGTCAGTGTGTGTGTGGGTAATATTAGAACCGCCTTTGGTTCTCATTTATCCACAACACAGTGTTTTGTTTCTCTTTTCAACTCACAACTCAACACTCGTTTACCCGTTTCAACTAATGGGGATATTTTCGGAATCCTTATCTAAAACCGTTTCATATTTTATTATTTTTATCTATTATTATTATTATTTTTATAACTTCATTTAATAGTTATTTTTTCATATTATATATTAATAACTTAAATATATATATTTATTTAAAATAACTACGTACCAAATTCACACACATCTAGGCTTTTTTTAAGGATGTTACAGTACTCACCTCCAGGCGTGATGAAGATCACCATCCAACTACAATTAATTTAACTTGATATCCAAACCTATTACAAAGGTTTAAACAGAACTTATTTAGATAACTTAACGAAAATTTCAAACTGAGAGACATATTTGACCTCAATGATATATGACTTATGAGAACTAAAAGCACATTTAATAAGCTACTCATGAATCCCAAAACAACTCAACAAAGCTTAAGGTCAATTACTTACATTTACCAAAACATGCCCCCGAAACAAACACACCTTCCATGTTTCAACATTTTGGCAAACAACTGTTGGCGTTAGCTCCTGCATACAAATATGGACTAAACTAGTCATTCCCAACTTTCAAATGGTTGATTTTTAATGAATTTAATAAAATAGTCTAGTAAGTGCTGAAATATTCCGAACAACAACATTATTTCGAGTTTTCTGTACCAAAATTCATCCAATAGGTCACAATTCGACCTAAACTCAATTGTAAATTAGATACACACCAAAACAAGTCTAAAATAGGTCTCAAACATCACCATTACATACGAATAGGAATTGAAACCCTAACTCTTGCAAAAGCAACCCAAAATTACCCTTTTACAAACATAATCAACAATCGGTCTCAAAATATACAATCAGTCACTAAAATTGAACTTCAAATAGGGCGAAAACTTACTTGAATTTAATTATGAATTAAATCTAACCCAACTTCATTCCATGGAAAACAACTCTCAACCTAGTAATACTTAAGCATAAACACGTTGATATATACTCAAATTCAACACGAATCATCATATGTGCTTGGATTCTACTCAAAGTCAAATTCTTTTTCTCTTTGTCTCTTTGTGTTGGCTTGAACAAGAAAGAAGTAGAAGAAAAATAGGGTTCTAGACCCTTCAATCGACCATAAATAATCACTCATTTGACTATTACAAGTCAAAAGTCCATAGTACCTCAAAGTTTATTTTATAATTAATCAATAAATCGTTCGTGAGTGCATTAAGAGTTTGAACACATGTGCTAAACATAATTCATGTCATATCTTTTAAATAAAACTATACAAGCTTTAGTCGCTTGTACATCATGAAATAAAAGTTATATCCAAGTTTAATTACATCTAATTTTACTAAGATATAATAACTGACATAAAATTCTACAGAAACATAATAATCAATGCTTTCATCAAATGTTTTCTTAAAACCTAATTACAAATTCTAATGAATATGTAAATCACTTCATTAGCTTATATTAATAATACCTTACAACTCTGAATATTAAAGAAAGTGAAATTTCTTGGAAAGACAAATTATTTTCTTTGGTTACAAATCAAACACATAAAGGATGGAATCCTTGTTCATCAAGAAATTTACATAAAAAAGGTGTTGAAAAGATTTTATATGGGTACATTACATTATTAAGCACTCAAATAATTGTGATGTCACTTGGTATTTAAAATGACTAGATATATCTTTACAATTGATGGCACCAGTGCACCACAACTTTATGGCAGTGTTCTACAAAGCAAATAATTACAACCACTTCATCGAGTATTGCAAAGATCTTAATACTTTATGAAACAAACAAAGTATGTGTTTCATCAAGGAATGTAATACGATACATTTAATAAGGCCATTAAAGCATGGACCTATCTGATTTATTTACTAAGAGATTTTGATCTCAACATTTGAGAAGATAGTTCATGGCATTGGTCATTGGATTGCCCTGACTTAAAATAACTCATGTGATGTGATTATCATGAGGAGAAATACGTGCACTCTTTTTCCCTTCATCATGGTTTCACCCACTGAGTTTTCCTAATATATAAGACAACATCCCCAAGCGTATTGAAGTATTTATGTACATTTTTTCTTTACTAGGTTTTTCTACCTAATAAGTTTTAACGAGGCATAATACTTTCGGTGGACATTTAAGGACGAGTGTTATGGATAATTAGAATACATGTCCTTATCCCCTAACATTAGATAAGTATCCTTAGAGATATGTATTAGATACTAGTTTTATTTCTTGAAGACTCATTGTATACCTATAAATAGAGATTACCAAATTCATAAGATTTTATTTCTTCCTTATGTTCTCTTTCTTTTGTTCTCTATATAATTCACAACAAATGCCTATTATTAGTTAATTACTTTTAATATCTTTATTGTTTTATGATAAATATGTTTTTATTATTATTAAATAAAATGAGGTTAAATAGGTCAATTTTAGGCCCGACTTTGTGTTGGTGTTGACATATTGCGTGTTATTTTAGGGTCAACATTTCTGACGCAAATTAGTTTTGGTCGTGTTCGTATCGATCTAGGTCGTGTTTGATTCGGGTTGAGTTTTGTGCCATGTCAAAAATTGCTTGCCTTAAAAAATAATAGGTATATATGTATTCAGATTTTTAATATATATTAAAAGAAAATAAGTTATGATGTCATCATTCTATTTTTAGAATTTTTTCATCAATCATCTCCATTTATTTCTTCAAATTGCTTACAAATGAGTAGTTTCCCTAAATCTCCTTTTTGAGGTAACTAAGTTTGGTTGCAATTAAAATATCTTAAAAAAACATTTATTTATATCATTTAATAGATACATCTACGTATTTTCTTAATTATTTATATAAATACGCATAACAATGGAATTAAATTTAAAAGAAATCAAATTTAATTATAAAGAGTATCGGCAAAGACTTTGATAATAATGTTATGTATTAATTTTTTATTTTTAATAGATTTATTCATTTTTAAAAGATTTTATATCTCTATATATATATTGCAATTGTTTACTATATACGTTAATATTTTTTAACACTATAAATATTTATAATTTACTTTAACTATCCCTATATTTATATATTGGGTATTAAATTATTCTAAATACTACATTACCTTTTATCTTTTTCACTTACAATTTTAGTGGTCCTCGAGCAACATCACAAAAATGTGGACCTCATTCATTTCCACAAAGGGTAAGGAGGCGTTGACTTAAGTCGTCTCTCTCAGCCTCACGACTTAGAATCAAGATTTGCCCTTTAAATCCACAACTCACTAACCACACCCCCGACCATCAACCACCCTATCAACCCCATGGCGTCTCCAACCTGCTCCGACGAGCTAACCCCTCTTCTGAGCTTAGCCGCCAACGCCTCCGCCGCTGCTGACTACATATGCGCAACTTTCACCGCCACTACATTCGCCGTTGACAACACATACCTTTTGTTTTCAGCCTACCTCGTGTTTGCCATGCAGCTTGGTTTTGCCATGCTTTGTGCGGGTTCTGTTCGAGCTAAGAACACCATGAATATTATGCTCACTAACGTCTTGGATGCTGCTGCTGGAGGCCTTTCTTACTACATATTTGGGTTTGCTTTCGCCTTCGGTACACCGTCCAATGGATTCATTGGAAAACATCACTTTGGGCTGAAATCTATCCCATCAGGAGATTACGACTATAGTTTCTTTCTGTACCAGTGGGCATTTGCTATAGCAGCTGCTGGTATTACCAGTGGTTCAATTGCAGAAAGAACTCAATTTGTGGCTTATCTCATTTACTCTTCCTTCTTAACAGGTCTCTTTATCTGCTTATCATCTTTAGTTTTCTTTAAAGCTCTCGTGTTATTGTTAAAGGTGACCCATCATGTTCTCTCATATATACGAGAGCGAGTCTCTTATTTTAAGTTAATAATAAGTCTCTTTGTAAGTCTTATTTTTACGTCTGTAAGATAACATGATAAATCATGTTTTGACTAAAAATGTGAGGATCTAATTCTTTAGTAGAATTTATAAATTAAGAACAATATTATAATGTCATTTTAGTTTTTAATAATAAATTAATACAAACTTTGTATCATTTTTCAGGAAATACAATTTATGACCCAAAATTCTTCTGCACCATTTGGTTAAATTATTAGCATGTTTGTGTACCAATCAATGATTATTTTATCTTCTCAAATTAAAAGACAAATAGATGTTTCAGAACAATGTATATATACAAAACATATTTGTCTTATTTAATAATTTTAATTATATATAAATAATTTTATATTATTGTAGTTAATAATAGAAGTTAATTACTAAGTAAATATTTTCCCTGACATGTTAACTTAAATTGTTATAGGTTTCGTGTACCCAATAGTGTCACATTGGGTGTGGTCTAGTGATGGTTGGGCCAGTGCCACAAAATCAAGTGGAAGCCTCCTATTCGACTCAGGTTCCATCGATTTTGCTGGCTCGGGTGTAGTCCACATGGTGGGTGGGATCGCTGGCCTATGGGGTGCGTTAATCGAAGGTCCAAGAATCGGGAGATTCGATCGTTCTGGGCGATCTGTAGTCTTACGTGGTCATAGTGGATCACTAGTTGTTTTGGGTACATTTCTTCTATGGTTCGGTTGGTATGGTTTCAACCCTGGTTCCTTTCTTAAAATCTTGAAAACTTACGACACTTTTGATGTCTACTATGGTCAATGGAGCGCTATTGGAAGAACCGCCGTGACCACCACATTAGCAGGTTGCACGGCTGGTTTAACCACTTTGTTTAGCAAACGGTTACTAGTTGGTCACTGGAACGTGACCGACGTATGTAATGGTCTGCTAGGCGGTCTAGCTGCCATCACATCAGGGTGTGCAGTGGTCGAACCATGGGCAGCAATCGTGTGTGGGTTTATTGCAGCTTGGGTTCTAATAGGATTCAACAAGCTTGCGGAAAAGTTGAAGTATGACGATCCATTAGAGGCAGCACAACTACACGGTGGATGTGGGGCTTGGGGGCTTTTGTTCACGGGATTATTTGCCAAGAAACAATATGTTCAAGAGGTATATGCCATCGGGAGGCCTTATGGGTTGCTTTTGGGTGGTGGTGGGAAGCTATTTGCAGCTCAGATTGTCCAGATTCTTGTGATCATTGGTTGGGTTAGTGCAACCATGGGTCCTCTTTTCTACGTGTTGAAGAAACTTAAGTTGTTAAGGGTTTCAAGAGAAGATGAAATGCAAGGAATGGATATGACCAGGCATGGCGGATTCGCGTATGTTTATCATGATGACGATGGTAGTTCGCACCCACCAGCAGGGTTCGCGATGAGAAGGATTGAACCAGCATCGAGTGTAAGTCCACAAACCAACAATCACACAACAGATAATATTGTTGTCTAATGTACCATTTTATCTTTATTTCGGGTTTAAATCAAGATGTACACATTAATGTGGAATCGTACGGAATTCGAGAAATGTATCGTGTTTGGAGATAGATTAATATGTTGAAATGTTAGTTAATTATCTTATGGAAATTTCGTTTTTTTCTTAAGTTTGTATTTCAGAAATTCTTGTATATATAATGTAAAGAAAATTGGTTTACTTTATAGTCGATGGTTTTTTTATTATAAATTTGTAGAAACTATAAAATACTGAATTCTATATATCATAGACGATTACGAATAACTACTAGATTAAATGTATGTGTGATATACGAGTTGATTTAAAAAATTATATAATATTTTAGAATGATAAAACGAAATATTTGGTTAAATATGATATTTTAAAATATTATAAAGTATAAATATGATATTTGTAAATTATAGTTAGGAAAATATAATATTTTAGGGTTTAAGAAGAGTATATATGAAATTATGTATAATAATTATGATTTAAATTAAAATCAGAATTGGATTTTAATTTTTATCAAAATTGATGGTTAAAATTTTATAATTCAAATTTTTATTTAAATCCAATTGCTAGAATTATCTATTAAATTTTATTGAAGTTAGCTTTTATTTATATTAGAAGATTAGAAGATACATAATAAGTACCAATTTAATTTATAGTTTTTTTTGGGTAAAATCGTACTTAATTATAGGTTTTGTTCAATATAGTCCTAATTTAAATCATAGTTCTGAGTGACAATTTTTAGCCATTAGATTTCAAGATTCAATGGTACAGATTTAATCTTAGATAATATTCAAAATTGATATGAAGGAGGATAATTCTGACTTTTTACCTATTGGTCCCCACTTTCTCTCTCCTCTAATTTATTTAAAATTAATTATCTTACAAACCGTTAATCGTTAGACAAAACGAATTATACATTTGCGATCCTCGTGTTCCCCTCTTTTATTACAGAGGTCACTTGATATACTTTTGACAAAAAAAAAATTCATTTTGTTAGGTTAGACTTAAATTTTATTAATGTATAATCACATGTGATTCATAAGAATATTACATGTGTTGTTTTATTAATTTTTTTATCTTCTTGAATTGTATATCATTTAACGTTTATTAATTTTGAATG
>JAUEJL010010400.1:0-10053 GCA_032274825.1 Drosophyllum lusitanicum | reverse complement strand
ATAATGAGAATTAGCAAATGGTAATTCACTTCTTTATATTGAGATGTTAGCTTGTGGGTTATATTTGATAGTGTTGGCCAAAGAGGTGGTTGGAAGGAAATGTTATTTCCTTCTTATGAGATTCTTCTAGTTTATTCCATGCGCACTAAATGGAATCTAATAGATTTTTAAATAACGATGCGTATGATCTACTAATTCTTAGTCTTTTTTTCGACATTTGTCTTAATTCAGCGAATAAAAAGATAAGCTGAAAAATACAATATTCATGGTTGGACTATTAGTTAACATAGTGTGTCATGCACATTTAGTCATTCACCATCACCTCTTGTATGAGTGATTATCATAACACTAGTAGTCAACTAGTGTAACACCCGAGCGGTGTACGGAACTTCTATAATTAACCTTTTTTTAGATATGGTCCTTTTAAACATGTCATAAAAGTTTAATGTCCTATAGCAAATTTTTGTATGCATACTCAAATAAAAAATAAAAAAAGTATATAAAATTTGTTCATAACATGTTATCAGGAGATAAAAGATAGTACTTAAAACATGCTAAAAATAAAAAGGTCACCTCTAAAACCATAAAACTATTATGACATGCCGTATCTGGTTTTGACCGCTTCCAATATCGTTAGTTTTCTAAACCGATCTCGGTTAAATCCGCTGTAATTAAAATGTATGATGACCAATATTTGAGAAAATATGGTAAAAGAAAGGTTCTAACTTTATTAAATCATGATGAATAAGTTTGACCTAAAATGCAAACATTATTTATTTATCTATTTTGCGATAGTGAACTTAAAGTTGTATAAACAACTTAATTATTATTTTATTGTTATGTTATCATAAGTTTAGTTCTTTAAAACATGAGCAAAATAAATTTCATGGAAGCACAATCTTTCATAATGTAAACAATAGAAAAGCTCTATATCCTTTTATTTAATATTTATATTTATCATTTACTTATTTAATCAAGACAAGTACTAAATTAATAGATAAGATAATAAAATATTATCAGTGCATTACACATGTCAATCTCTGAATATGTACGACGATAAAGTAGCAGAATAAAGTAGGGGGAAATAAAATTTTTCGTAAACAATATACTCAATGAGTAACTGATATTAATATCTAGTGCTGGATAGAATGGTTAGAGTGCTAACAACCCTAACACTGCACTGCCAAGTCTGTTTTTTTCTTCCATCACCCTTCCATGTCATCATTAAGGCCTTGTTCTCGAGTTATTTTAATGAGGGGAAGGAAATGATTGATAAGGAATAAATGAGGAAATTTTGTTCTTGAGATTTTTTTAAAAAGGCAAAGAAAGGGTAGAGAGGGACAATTTTATCATTTTTCTTTATTAAATTTTTCCTCCCATTTTTGGGATGATTGGGAGGGAAGTTCTTTAATCCTTCCGTTTTCTTTCCTCCCCTTCCCACTCATGTCCTTTCCTTCGTTTAAAAACTCAAGAACAAGGCGTAACTTTCATTATTTTTGTGCAAACAAGGGAGAGATTTTCTCTACTATGTTAACAATAGATATATATATATATATAATTTCATTTGAGTTTGGTATGAGAAGGATATATTGTAGATAGTTTTATACTTTCGGGTATGGATAAATAAAAAACTATTCTTATTTAAAGAATAGCTAATCTTAATCAATCATTTAAAAAGGAAATACTAAAATTGAAAATTGTAAGTAAAGTTACACGCGCCTCCTTTCCAATTTCGCTGGTCTTTTAATTTTTTTTAAACAAATACACCCCTTAAAATAATATTTTGCTATAACTACTTCATTTTCAAACAATTTACCTAAAAAAAAAAATAATCTACTCATTTTTAAATCATCTTTAAATCAAGATCACTTTTGCCCATATTTTTGTTTTGAAATGGACCACATAAAAGCATGCCTCGAAAACTCGAATATGCATATTATAACCGGTAAAAGAAGATGTATAAGGAGTTGAATAAACATAACAAGCATTGTACATCAAAAACAAATAATGTAAACATCGAAATGTATAAGCTAAAAACATTTGACCTATTTATTTTCGTGTTAGGTTCGGGTCATGTTTCGACCCATTTAGGCCAATTGTGATTGTCAAGTTTTTTTCGGTTTTCGAATACGGTTTTTCGTTTCAACTATGATTTTCTTAATCAATCTTTCAAATTCAATACTTGTTTTCCAATTTTCGGTAAGAATTTCGAAAATGATTTTCATTTACATTCTAACTTCAATGTTCAATGTTCGTTTCCATTGTATTCGAACTTTAAATTCGGTATTTGTTTCGGTTTGATTCAAATTTTGATTTTACTTTTTTTATTCAACTTATATAGATGAATACAATAAAAACTACTATTATTATATCAAGTATCAATAAATAATGTCATTGAACAACCGAATAATTTATAATTATTCATCATTAAATAGAATTATAAATCGATTCAAAATACTAAAGTACCACGTATCAGGTAATTAAACGTAAAAGTATCAAAATCATATAGTCAAAATAACAAATACAAAAATGACGTAATATTGTTTTAACTGTAAATATTTTATTGTTTATTTTGAGTTTTTTTTACTTTTAAGAGCTTTGTACTTTTGTTTCACAGGTTTATTGTCCTAAGACATCACTCCCTTATTTAAATTCACAATCATTTTTTAAAATTTAAATTTTAAGTATTAAAGAAAATTTTATAAAACCCTTGAGTCACTTTCGGGTTGTCAGATTGATTCTAACTCGACCTATTTATTTTCGTGTTAACCCGTATTTGACCCGTTTCGGATTCGTGTCGTGTTTCGTGTCGGATCAGGAATTGCCAGCCTTAGATTTTCGATTCAATTCAAATATCAAAATTCAACATCCGTTTCGATTTAATTCGACATTTGAATTCGGTGTTCATTTGAAGTTGATTCATACTTCAATTAATATAATAAACATTGAAATCAGTATTTAATTTGATTGAATATAATAAAAATATGATGGACTACTTTCACACAAAGTACCAATAAATTCAATGATTACGCGACTTATGACTATGAGAGAGAGTCTGTGTGAAAGAAATTAAGATTTGAGATATGATTTTATTTTAATTGTTTTAACTTTAAATAATTATTTCAACTTAGAATTTTTTTATCGTTTTATTTTAAAATTTTAACTTCATAAGAATTTAAACTCGTTACTCAAAGATACCACTCCCTATTTGAATTCAAAATTCTTATTTTAAATTAAGAATTTTAGTTTCAAGGAAAATTATCTATTCTTAAGGTCTTTACACTTAAAAGGGTCATTCGGGTTGTCGGGTTAACTCAAACCAACCTATGTTTTTCGTGTCGGGTCAAAAATTACCCGCCTTAACGGCACCTTGTATTACAATAATATATAAAACATATTTCACCCTTTTGATTTTATTCTGGTCATTTTTAATCATTCATAAACTGCTTTACTCATAAGCTACGATCAGAGAGAAACAGCAGTTGTATTTGTATGTTCTTCAGAAAAAAGAACTATAAAAGAAACATGCTTATGCAATTTTCAGTAACACAAAGATGTATCAGTTCCAAATCCCTTTTTCGGAAGTTCACGACCAAGAAAATCAACAGCCGACGTTCCTAAAAGACCCTTTTCACTTCAGTTATGTTCGATAATAGTTTGACCCATTACCCAACCCGTTTGACCAACCCATTTTCTCAACAAACGATGCATTGTGACCAGAATTCACTGCGCTTAGTATGTTGGAATTGATGGATCAGCCTTGACTGCATATGCATGGATTCCCCCAGCAATGTTGTATATTTTCCTAAACCCCTGTCATAGCATTCAAACCATGATTAGTCCAATATAAATCACTTTTTATTTTTATTTGTTTATTTTTATAATCAAATCATCAAACGAAACTAAAGAGACGAATATATTCGTCAAATTGGGAAAGTGAAAATCGACGTTGAAAAGTTACCTGTGTCTGCAGCCATTTGGCAACTTGCAATGACCGAACTCCATGGTGACACTAAATAACAACATAAGTTCTGATTAGTAATAAACAAAAGACGTCGGTAAATTTAAGTTATATATCATCTCGACCAACCCAAATGGTTAGGAGTTAAAAAACTTAGCTAAAAATATAACGAGTGAAACGGGTCGATACTCATTTAAAAAGTATTCAAATGCTTATAACCTCTTAAATTGATTTATTGGAAGAAAAAAAATAGGTTAATATTTTAGTAGTATATTCCATAACACCTATTTAATACACATTATATATAAATTTGAAAAAATGACAAAAGAGTCTTGTACCAAAACATAAGTATCCTTCTGAGAATCTAACTTTGTAGCGATTTCTGGTCCCCAGCTTCCAAACTGCTGCAGAGGAAGAACTTGAAATCCGGATAAAGAAGCTCGCTCCCTGTTCAAAAAGACAATTTTAAGGTTAAAAGTTCTATATACGGTTAAAAAACTGTAGAAAGAAGTTATTCCATGGTTTATGTATTAAAGTAAAGAAAAACTGTAGTTCTAACTAAGCTTTCGCGATTAGATCCCAGTTTAATAAGAGAACCAATAAAAGAAAGAAGTTACTCCATGATTTATGTATTAAATTTGTAACACAAATACATACTAAACATAAGTCTCGTCTTGCGTTTACTTTTGCATAGTTCGACCCTATTATTCCTAACTACCAATAAATGTTAACTACTTAAGTTCGTATTTTTCTTTTAGCTTTTGTTTCAAATTTTCCAAATAGTAAATTTCCGTTTCTTTTATTGGCACTTACACTTCATGTGGTTCTCGAACATCAATAAATTGAGCATCTTCACGAAAATCAGGATCTTGCAATTTTGCATGAAGTTCTTCAGGTTGAATGTCTTGAAGTACTGATTCTTCCCTGAAATCCAATAATGTAAAAACTGAAAATCAGCTCAGATAAAAAATGAAACATCCTACAAAAAGATTTATAATGAAAAATACCTCTCGGACAAAACTTGCAATAAATGATATCCGAATTGAGTTTTACATTTAACAACTTTGTTTAATGGAGCGTTAAATGCAGCTTCCTCAAACTCTGGCACCTGCAACAATTCACCATAAAACAACAGAAGATCCATTAACACCAGTCGCTAGATAATCTACAAATTATACACTAAAAAAAAAAAAATACTTGAAAACACCCCACCAATTATTAGACTATTATAGAGATGAGAACTTGTCAATTTGGGTTGTGGGTTTTGATTATAGATTAAAAAGAAACAGGTCGAGTGAGTCTAACTGGTCAAATGTTGCCTAAAGCATATTCACCATGCTAATATCCCCTAAATCAATTTATTTTAAAGAATTAGATAATTATTATAGTAATATAGCTTCAAGTGTCATACTTATGTTATGATCCTTTCCAGAAATCACTCAAGAATTGAAGAAATGGGTTCAAATAACCAGAATTCCTAAGGTTTAGAAGAAGAATCGAAGCTAATTGAATTGGGTATAACTACCATTTGTATCTTGTGTGTGCTATGACCCATTTAGGAGTGTAAATACATGTCTTTGTAATTCATTTGAGTCAGTTGAGTAGTTGACAATGAACAGAGTTCTTCTCTTTCAAACACACACAAGATACACATGGTAGTTAAACCCAATTCAATTAGCTTCAATTCCTCCTCTAAAACTTAGGAATTCTGGTTATTTGAAATCCTTTCTTCAATTCTTGAGTGATTTCTGGAAAGGATCATAACAACTTACTTTAACTATTTACAAAATTTTAAAGAGGACAAGAAAACTCGATCTGGTCGTACCATTTGCCCCTTTCTCACCCAACCAAGCATACCACCTTCTTCCTTTGATGGACAGATTGAATATTCCACTGCCAAGTCACTTAAATCCTCTCCTGTAGAAAACAAAAGAAAAATAAAAAAATAATAATTTTGTGGAGATACGCCTGTATACTCCATGATTAAAAAAAAGTGGTTTCTAAAATAATCAGGTAAGTGAACAGTTTAATTCGAATTCTCGATATCAATTTCGAAATAAATGCCTAGAAAAACAAAGAAAGAAAAACATCAACATGACCACTAACCTCGCACGACTCTTTTCTGCAGCTCGAATAAAAGATCTTTATTCTCCTCTTTAACAAGTAAATGCTGCACCAATAGTTCTCTACCAGCATCATTACTCCCAGTACTATACGACGCTGATAAAAGAGTATATAAAGTAACTATTATTTTGGTAGAAGTAAAATCTTTATAAGCTGGATTATAACACAGAAAACAAGCAGAGTTTCATTAAGATAATCATAATATGGTGATATCTTGTCATATTCCACTGCCTGGTTATGAAATTAGCATGAGATGTTGAGCTTTAATATGTGACTTTAACTAAAGTAAATGTCTTGTTAGAAAATCACACGAAACAATAAAATAATCCACCTCTTAAGTCCGAGCGTTATCTTTTGGCGACAAGTATGGCTTAAAGTCTAGCAGCAAAATAATTTCCTGGTTTAGCAAGTTTCACAGGGAAGTCGAGTTATGCTCTCAGTCTAACTCTTTTCGTGACCGTTGAAGGATCGAACCCGAGTCTATTTTAGACCATACAAACAATCTACCACTAGACCAGCTTAATTCTTAAGCACCAACTATACATTATACTGAAGGGAAATATTATTTCTACATACAAAATTCCTCCAAATTTGTGATAATTCTTATATTCTACATTTTAAATTAATGGGTTTTTTAAAAAATTAGGTATTACCATGTTTGATTCATATTGTACAAATTGAAAACCTTGTTTAGGTTTTGGTAGTCATGACCAATTTAAACAATAACACTGTTTCTGGTGCTCTAAATTTCAGATTAAACATACCGAAACCTAAGAAATTCATACGCTGTTTCTAGTTTTTGTAAGAAAGCAGACAAATAGAGATGCAAACAAGGATACCTGAGGCTCTGGGAGCTGTATGATTCATCATTCGAAAGACCCTTTTGAGACTAGAAGAAGAAGAAGATGATGATGAATTAAGGATTTGGGAGAAAAGGGCAAGTGATGGTGAAAATGTGGAGGAAATTGGCGTAGAAGAAGAAGAAAGATAAAGTTTAAGAGCGCGGATGCTGGTGATAGCAGCTGGTGAAGCTATTGACGATAGATTACACGGAACTCTCAACATTTTCTTCTTCTTCTTCTGGATTTAGTTTTGAATTGGGTTTCAAGGGTTTGGTACTTTGGTTTTGGTTTTGGGGGAAGATTCAAGAACTCAACAAAGAATATCCGGACGGCAATGGAAATTGTTACACCCTTAAACTTCAAATAATGTATTCACCAAAACCATACTCCACAGGGTGTTGGTTGGGTTTACTAACTCCGTTTCGGGTGGGTTTAGTGATTTGGCACAAAAGGATTGTTATTACGATACGTAGCTCTGCTGTTAAAATATGATTATAGTCGTAGGTGTTAGACGTGACGTACACCGTAACTTGACAAGGCACTTATATTTAACTTTAATCATATTTGAACAAGATGGTTTGTTTATTGTTTAATTAGCATGAAAGTGGGAGATTAATATTGCCATTTACCAAAGTATTTTTGTGTATGTGAATATTTTGTGGCTAGCTTTAAGTAAAGAGAACTAGAGGGGGCATTTATGCCAAACTTCTAAGCTCTTCAAAGTGTACAAGGGGTCTTTGAACTTTGGAAAAGTCAAAATTCAGTTTGTAGGTGTGTGTTTTCAAAGAGACGAGAAAGAGGGAAAGCGAGAGGAGAAAATCTGACATTAAAGCAATTGAAGTTTTGGAGGTGCTAGTTGCTAATCCGAGCTTCAAGGTATGCAAATGAACCATAACTAGTAATAATTTTGAGTTCTTGGTGGATTTTGAAGAATTTTGGTGTTCTTGAAACATCAAGTTGAAGTTAATGGTGGGTTGTTGACTTGTTGGTGTCTACTAATTTTGGGCAAAACTAGTGTTCTTGAAATCGAAAGTTTAAAATTATATGATGAGAATATGAAGTAGGTGATGCTAATGGATCATACAAGTTAACCAAACAAAATGATCACATGTATGTTCAAATGTAGTATTGTTTAGTGTATCGTTTGTTTTTAGTTGTTAGTAATGTGTTTTCAAGTGTTAGAATCCTTGATTTGAGTTTTGGTATGAAATTGATAGGAAATGCAACTGTTCCTTATTGAACAAGTTGTTGTCTAGAGGTGGATACGGGCGTGTCCAAGGGGACATGGGTTGCGTCGGGCCAATCGAACACCCCTAGGGTTTGGGGCACACCTAGTGCCAAATTGACCGGACACTGGCGTGCCTTTGGTGGCACGATCATGTAGGGTTTGCACAGGGCATGAGTGTGGTGACCGTGCTTGTAAACTACGTGAGGTAGGACGCAACCGTGTCTAGGCGTGTCAAGGGTGGGTCTAGTGTTGTAGAAGGGCATAAACTGTTTTTTAGTGTATTATTTGTATAATACTTGTAGGTGTTAATTGTCGACGAGTTCATTACACTACAATTGTAATTGGATATTTGATTTATCAATTGAAGCTATAATGAGGTGAGTTACAATATCCATTTGACACGCTATGTGGCTATGTTAATTGTGATAATTATGTGATTCTATTTGGGTAGCATCGTACCTTTCCTGGGTGGTATTGTTTGTTTCTTGCATGTACTATGTATAATCCACACATATATGGTATGTGAGATAGTGTGTGTGCCCACTCAGCATACTCCCAGGCCCTCAAGAAAGAGTAAAGAGTTGGCTCGAGCCAGGTTGACAGTCAAAGTTTCCGCAACGCCCCTTTTGTGAAAACGTTTGCACGAAGATGTTAACAAACAACAAAAAACATATTTTGCGATATCACATTTTGAAATTCTAGTAAACAATGTTGTACATATTTTATTTAACCTCAATGATTTATATTTTGTTTATCGAAAGTATGGTTTATTAGTAAAATACTTTCACTATCCAATTGTTTGTTTATTTACAAAAATTAGGGCTGACACATACCTTCTCGTTTCTTGTTTGAAAAGGTGGTGGTAGTGGTCGCTATGATAGTGGCAAAGGGGTAGTAATGGGTGGGTAGGTTTTGATGGCCGCCATGACATAGGTAAATGGTGGGGGTGCGTAGGTGGAGGTGTGGTGGGTGTATGACTGCAAAACTGGTGGTGGTGGAGGCAGTGGTGGGAAGTAGTGGTTGGCGGTGGCAGCGGTTTGGGTAGGTTGGTGGGGTGGTAGCGATAGTGGTGGTGGTACCCCTCTCTCTCTAGCTAGGAGGTTGGTGGGTGGGTGGTGAGTCGGTGACAGTGGTGGTACATCTCTCTCTCTCTCTAGTAGTGTTAGGAGGTAGTTGTTGGAGGTTGTAGCGGTGAGGGTGGGTTTGTGGTGGTGACGGTGATAAGGGTGGTGCCAAAAAAATTCCTTTGAACGTTTCTTGTCCCATGTGAACGAAAAAAAACGCAGTCACATACTTGATACATCATGCTAATTATTTGACTTAGTAAAAGTCAAAATTAGATCGTATTTTATATGAAAATGGATGGTCTAGATTTTATTTTAACTAAGTTAATTATTAGAATTGTATAATAGAATCCATGCATGTTACTATGTTAGTCATTTATATTTAGAGATCGTTAAAACTGCTTTGGTTTATTTCTATTACAAGATCTTATATTTATGTGCACGCGCGACCTAAAAAATCACGAACACCGCTTCATGATATTTAATATTTTGGGCATATTTTTATCTCTTATTAATACGACGCGCTGTAACATCCTCAGCTTGGGCCTAGTTGTAATTAGTATGTGAGTGTACGTAATTAATATATTAGACGAATATTTGTTGTAAATAGTATGTACGTGTATGTAGTTAATGTGATAGTGAAGTATTTATTTGTACGTACGTGTTAAGTTGATTGAATATATGTGTGTTGTAAATGTGTTTTATGTACGTACATATGTATGTATGTAAAGTATAGATATTTGAGGAAACCCTCATATGAAGTATGAGGCAACCGCCTCTGCTTTACATGAAAATATACATATGTGTGCATGTGCTTGGTTTGACTTCACTAGT
>JAUEJL010010389.1:0-10053 GCA_032274825.1 Drosophyllum lusitanicum | reverse complement strand
TCTTATACTCTTTTTGTCTATTGTGGTTTATAAATCATTGGATATTTTTATAAAATATTTGCTTGTATTTTATAAAATTTTTAATGTGATTATTTTATAAAATATTTGTAAGTTATTAAAAAGTTAGATCACAATTTTTCTTGGTGCCTTTCAACATCTTCACTTCGTTGAGTAGAGATTTGTGATTCCATTCAAAAAGCTAGTTTTCGATTCACGATTCAATGTCCAACTTTTAACATTCTTACTGATGATGAACATTTATATCGTTCATAATTGAACCTAATCAAAACTTAACCATTTCAATCCATTTTTGTCTCAAAAGATCCTTAACATCATTTTGATTAACCCTAACAGTTAATTTCCTTTTCATCGAGTATAAAGCATTCTAGGATTCATTGTTGCCCTCGATTGCATTCACATATCCAAACACAGACAAACCAAATCAAAACTCTATGAATTCTTAATCAATTGATGTACAAACAATATCTACAAGATGGTAAGAAGGAAAGGAACACTACCTGATTGATTTACGAATGTTTCCAATCGATTTGATGATAGAAGGATGATGATCTCGTCCTCGTCCTCGATACACACACAACGCACTTAACACACATTTTCTCAAGAGCGGCTACAATGAAGAAACATAGGGTTTTGTACCCTAATTGGTTATACCTTTTTAACAAGCCTCAAGTCCGAAGACTCCTTAATGCTCTTAAATCCACCATTTACACAAAATTCCAATTAAAAAGGAACTCCCTTACATATATTTAATGCACTAATAACATAATTTAAGGGTGTGTTCGGCAACGGGCTTATGGGGGATTATAGGGGTTTGGATTCTAGTTTTCATAATCCCCAGCCCTTTAGCCCTTTCGGGTGTTAAAATCTTGAGGGAATTATTAAAAACATAATCCCTCATAAGCTCCTAAAATAAAAGACTTTTCAAGTAGCTTATGGCCTGGGCTTGGGATTATCAATTAATCAGCCCTAGCCCCAGCTCCAGCCCCAGCCCTAGCCTCTTTCGCCAAACACACCCTAATTATAACTGGGAAACATGTATTAGAATATTGGTACCGGTGACAACAATAAGATCAACTGGGCAATGAAGGACAAGCAAGAGTTTATAGACATTGTTGAAACGGTCTATCGTGGGGCCAAGAAGGGTTGTGGTTTGGTCATCGCACCTAAAGATTACTCCACCAAGTACCGTTACTAAATTCATTCCCGAGTCATTAGTCTATGATCTAAACCATATATCGAAAGACATAAACGTGTTGCAACTTTTGAATCGAATGATATTAGAATTCAAAGGGTTGTGTGTGATTGTGGTCTTTTGAACTATGTCATGAGGTGTAACATTCTTTTTTTATGAATCTTTATTCAATTACTCATACGGGATTGGAGATTGCTTTTGCAAAACAACGTATTCAAAAGGTGTGTTCTTGCGAAAATGCTACTAATAATTTTTCAGATGATTAGTTAAAGAGTACCTTTTGATTATTTATTATTTTCATACGTGATAATTAGATATTTCTCCTCGAAGCGTAACCTCAAGTACCCTCTTAGTTTGACGTTAAGAGGTTTGAGATGCTGGTTTGATTAATAATTATGATGAGAGATAATGATGGTTCTTTTTTTGGTAAATAAAAAGGTGGGAGTCCAAGTGTAAGTGAGGAGTGTTGCCCTCACTTACCGTGTGAGGTGAAACCGTTTGAAGTGTGAGTTTTCAATGTAACTAGTTATTATGAGCCTGCACATTACTGTGGGGTTATGTTGTTTTAATAGGTTGGTGAATTGATAAGAAAAGTTTAAAATGTAGATTACATCATAGATAGTGAGATGGGTTCATTTGAAACATAAGTTTGTACATATGTGGTAGTACAATAGTCTAGTATGACGGGCTTCATGCGTGCTTGCAATCAAAAAGAGGTATAGGGTGCAACCATTGTCTAATTACATAGTGATTAGTAGCATCCAAGCACAGTCTCTTTAAAAGTCTAAGCATATGTTTTAAAACCTAAAATTACGTGATAAGAAAGAGAGTAAGCCGTTTGCCGGAAGGTGGGAAAGAAATATGTTAATCTAGTGTTGGTAGAAGTGTTGCAGACGGTTAACATGGAAAGGAAATATACAGCTGTAAAAAAAGTAAGGAAATAAAGAGGATTAAGAAGCTATAAATTACAAAAGGAAGCAAGAGAGGAAAAAAAAGGTAGTGTAGGTAAAGGCAAGAGCCGAAACCAGGTCAATATGTTTCAATGTGACAAGAGAAAGTTGATGTGACACAACGTGATGGGTGTGAGTAATTGATACAATACTACTCCCCTAAGCATTTGTTACCACTCATGTTTGCGGGTGGAATATGTAAGTGGAAAAATCTGTTTGTTTTTATAAATAGATAAGCGCTTCTAACAATTTTAAATTTCTTATTCAAGAAGTGTTAAAAAAAACCCACTAATTTTATAGATATTCTTAAAGACCAAATATGTACTATCCCGCTCCTTTACCTCAACGTTCACCCCCCTTGGGAGGCAACAACTTTTCAAGCGAAACCCATCTTTTCTGATGAAACCCTTATGTTTTTTTAGTTAGCCCGGTGAAACCCTTATGTGGTGATTCCGTATTTGTTAGTTTTTGGGTTTTCTACTTTTCTCCCATCCTAGCACCTTGTCGATGGCACCCCTCCTATTTTACAACAAACTCTTTTGTGTAGGGTTATACTCTATGCTCTTAATTTTGTCATTAAAATCTAGTCGTCAGAAAAACATTAAAATCAATCACATCATAAATCATTAAAGCCTTAGGAAAATTTCATTAAAAAAGCCGGTGGAGAAGGTAACTCGTCTGAAACTATTGATTTGTTTATTAATACAAAAAAGTAAAATATCATTGGTCGTATGTATAGAAAAATACGTAGCATATTGTTGTATGGATGAAACGTTATTGCACTCCACACACATGTATTAATTTAGTATTTTATTAATAGCAAGACAAAAAACCTCCTCCACTGTCAAACGTTTCCTCCTCTGATCGACGACTATAATATTTATTATCCGGCACATATAAATATTAATAATCAATGTCTGATGAAGCAATCTCTAAAATCGAGCTTGTGTTGAACAAAGCCGGCGTCTCTATCTCCAACTCAACATAGACTTTGGGGTTTTCACGTAAGTTAGTCCAACCCTTTAAAAATTACAAATTTACGACCCAAATAAGAATCTAGACGAAACCATCGAACCAAATTAGTGGTAGGATTTGGGGTGTTCACGTAAGTTGAAGGGTGGAAGCGAAATTTTCTCAGCAATAGAAAAGATATAAACCTTTTGGTTACCTACTACTTCTACTACTCTACTCCTTTTTAAAACATAATAATATCCAAACCTTAATCGAAGGTTTTCTTTTCTTGAACAAGGGGTTCTGCGATTTAACGGACAACTTGTCTTCTTTGTTATCATTCACTGTACTGCGCGTGTTTGGGTCCCAAATGATCTTAACACAAGTTGCGGTTCGCCCTTCTTCACCTTCTTCCCTGACTGGTTTCGCTCGCCTCACCCGACACCTGTCCTCCTCAAACACAAGTCCCTTTTCAGTTTCCAGTTATGGGATCTATCGCACTCCCCCTCGATACAACTATCGCATTCTTTCATCTGCTTCCCTGCAGTCGATTTCAAGTGAGTTTCATTCATGTTTGTTTGATGTAGTTTTTATATGCAATGCAAGTGATCCCCGAATTGGGTATTCTTCATTTTCATGGTCTGTGTCACTGCGTGTTTGTGTGTGTAATTACTAATTAGGCTTTCTGGGCATTGTTTTAATCTAAAGCTTTGATATGGTTGCTACGAATATTACTATATGACCATATATGTATGTCTCTTTATGTTGGGTGAATGATAGCATTTGAGGATGAAAATAAGGTGTTAAATTGGAGCAACATTAACCTGCAATTCCATTCACAAGGGAGCCCAAGGGGGTTCAGAAAATGATTACGAGGTGTTTGGTTATGTGTATTGATATTGGTTATTGCTACATGAAGAATCATAGCACGATATGCTTGAAGTTTGGGATAGTTATAATAATTTCATGTTCTTTGCAGTTCAACTTCTTATAGCGACAAATTTGAATATTGTGACCCCAATAATGAGCAAAGTAGAATCATAATTAGTTTTTCGCAGAACCTACATCCAAACACCTCCTATACATTTTTGTGTTGTATGGGCACGCACAAATTCGTTAACTTTTTTGATCTTACACTAAGATTCGTTAGTACTGGCATAAAACTATTAATATGTTTCAGGTGTACAAAAAGGAGATCAAATATCTCTTGATCAGCCAGAAATCATATTTATGGGGACAGGTACCAGTGAGGGAATTCCACGAGTGAGCTGTCTTACTAATCCCTTAAAGAGATGCACGGTAACTATTACATTGAATTAACTCATCTTCTAAGAACGAGCGGGTGATTACAATTTAAACAAGTGTGTGTGTGTGTGTGTGTGTTTTGTTTCTTTTTCCAATACGAGTATCTTAATGGCTTTTCAGGTTTGCTCGAAAGCTGTAGAACCCGGAAATAAGAATAGGAGACTAAATACAAGCATCCTTATTCGTTACCCTAGACCCTCTGGCATATGTAACATTCTTATAGATGCTGGCAAGTATGTAAGAAGAGGCTTTTGTCATTATTTAGTCTATAGTTTTTATGAAATAATATAAAAGAAAAACATTTTATGCATGTACCACGCAATTGCACTTCTTAGATGCCTAGATTGACGAGGAACCCCCTTTTGTAGAGTTGAATGTGTTGAACTCTTGGACTTTGCTCTTATTGCTTTCGGTGTGATTCATGTGGAAGCTTTTCACTGGATGTTTATCTCAGTTGTTGGAATGTCACTGATTTAGTCTTCTTAATATCTTAATCACTCCAGCTATTGGTCTTCTTTTTTAAGTTTATTGTGTTAGACACGACCACAAAAGGCGAAGGTCTTTCAGAACACAGTCTCTCTACCCTGAGTAGAGGTATGGCTGTCAAAATCCTACATCCCCTTACCCCATCCAGGCGGGATCGGGTACTGCTGTTCTTGTTGCTGCAGTTGTTGACTTGTTGTATATCAGTATATGACTACAAAACCACTACTAAAATAATGATCAAGTGCTTTTGAAATTAGATAGGAGGTTGTAAAACACTTGAGTATGCAATAGGCAACTTTTAGACCGTTTGACCTGTTTTGATCAATTTTTCTGTCTTATTTTTTCATCTTATAGGTTCTTCTACCAAAGTGCTCTTCGTTGGTTCCCTACTTATGGGTAAAATTATTTTCTCATTTTGGCTTGTATATTTTTGCTACAGGCACTCTGCATACTTTTTGACCTCTTGAATTTTTGATTTTATCAGGATAAGAACAATAGATGCGGTTGTGATAACTCATTCTCATGCTGATGCAATTGGAGGTCTCTGAATTGTTTATTTAGTCTTTTCTTATTTTGTATTAGTTTTACAATTAGCAATTATTTTGCAAATTCCAAGCTTTATAAAGCAAGTGAATTACAATCATGTCCCTGAATTGGTTTGGTATACTTTTTAGGTTTGGATGACCTTCGTGACTGGACAAACAATGTCCAGCCACACATTCCTATTTATGTTGCCGAACGTGATTTTGAGGTTCAATGTTAATTCTCTGTGAAACAGCTCTTACAATATTGCCAACTGAATCAACATATAATTAAATAATTGACAAATTCTAAATCAAATATCAGTAAGTTAAAGTTTTATGAACTGATTGCAGGTCATGAAGAAAACTCATTATTATCTAGTGGACACGAGTGTGGTCACACCTGGAGCTGCAGTCTCAGAGTTGCAATTTGACATCATACACGAAAAGCCGTTCACTGTACATGACGTTAAGGTCAAATTCTTTCTTGATATTTTCATGAATGACGATTTTAAGATGTATATAGTAATATGGTAGCAAATAGTGATATCCTTTCACAGTTTTACTTCATTCCTAATTTGGTCACTGGACTTCAAAAATCATGACTAACACAGTCATGCATTAGAAATCTATTTATTTTAGTTCCCAAGCCACAAAACTTGCAATGCACACACACACACGAGATTAGAAACCTGTGTATTACACGGATTGCTCAAGTAATACTATATAGTATATGTTGTATACCAATGATATGCTTAGAAAAAATGTAGAACTAAAATTAATATTTTAACGCTTGGTCTCCATAATCTAATTATGCAGACAATTGCTATATCAAAAATTGTATTTACAAAATAGTTAAGAACATAAAAAGATATATAATATGTTAAAATCTTATTTGCATATAAAATTTTAGAATATGCTGTTATTGAGAAAATATTGTTAGTTAAATTACAGTAGAAGGTTGTGTGATGAAACCAAGGAAAGTCAGTAAACTTGCTATTAATGAGACATGTCCTTTGATGGTTGGGAGGAAAAATGAAATTTTAGACTAACTGAAAAGTCACAACTCACAAGTGTCACGCAAGTTAGTTATTTTTGATAGTAGTAACTAGTAAGATAATATATGCGTGTGTGTATAGTCGAATGGGTCTTATAAGGGCTTTTGAAAGCTGAATAGTTGTTACAGTGGCGGTTAAACAAGAGTTGGATGGTTTTAGTAATGACTTTTAACTTCAGGTGACCAAATTATAATTGAAGTGGGGTGCTGCATATCTCCTAAACAACCTTTAATGAAATTTTGAATATTTCTTCTTTGATGTGTCTTTGTGTATAGCAGTTAAGTAGAACTTGCATGAAGGGGTTTTAGACTTTGGGTTTCACTGGACTACTTTACAGGAAACTAGTCAATAGATATATCTGTCTTTTGATATTTCTTTTTTTTTTGGTTATGATACGGTGGTTTTATGCATTGTGTCAACAGTTTACTCCTCTGCCAGTGTGGCATGGCCGTAACTACCGTTCATTGGGGTTCCGTTTCGGCAACGTTTGTTACATCAGGTAATAATGTCACACCCATACTCCATAATGTACTCTACACACACACACACAGGGACTCGACCCACACTTGAATATTTTTTCATTTGTTGCAGTGATGTTAGTGAAATACCTGATGAGACTTATCCCCTTTTGAGAGACTGTGAAATCCTTATAATGGTAATCGCATCCCCTGTCCTCTAAAGATCCTTATTCGTTTTTGAAATTCCGAACTCTAGTCGTATGTAATTTTTGCATATTTTCAGGATGCATTGAGGCCAGACCGATCCTCTTCAACACATTTTGGACTCCCAAAGGTTGGATTTTTAAAAGATTTTTACAGAGTGTTCTCATTAATATATGTTGTTACCTTGGTGGTGCTAATGTCGGTTTTAACCCTAGGCATTGGAAGAAGTACGAAAGATCAAGCCAAAAAGAACCCTCTTCACAGGTATGTTGTTCTTCTTTTCTTCATCTTTCCAACCACCTTAAAGAACACATCTTTTTATTCTAGAGAGGAGAAGGATGCATGTAGTCTAAGGGTGGCAAAAGGGTCGAGTTGGGTAATAGGTGGTAACTTTTAAAGTTTGTCAAAAAGGGTCTAGTCGGATGGAGCCGGTTAACTAACCTTATTTGTTGATTTCGTTTAATATTTTAAATCATTGTTATGTTGAATATGATTACAACACTATATTATTTCTATTATACGGAATTAATTTTTTTTAATATAGTCATTCAAGAGGTTTTATGCATGTGAATATATCAGTCGACTTTCAATCTGTCTGTCATGGTTAACCTATTTGATCTGTGTCCTTTTTAGTTAAATCTTTTTGCTTAACCCATTTGACTTTATAAAGATGATAACATAATCTAAGTTGACCCATAGGTAAGTTCGTAACAAATAGGTCTTTGGTCTAGTGGTATCAAAGATGGCTGTGAGTATACGACTATATACCTCTCAAATAAAAAAGGAACAAAAAAGTCAACCCATTTGTATGATAATGGATAGATATCGCCGCCAGTAATTAAAATTGTTAATATTTTGAACCCATTGCTATTCACACACAAGAGATCTAATTATTTATAGTTGTCTTTTTTTTTCCTTCTAAGTTTTTAAATTAACAGTTATAACGTGCATTGGAGATTTTAGAATTATGCTAGATGAGTAATATGTTAGGTCCGTTAGGAGGATAATATTCAGTTATTCATGGGATTAGCCTGCCACGCTGTGGATATAAATATCCTATATTAAATATAAAATTAATATAATTAAAATAATAATAATAATAATTTCTTAAATGCAATTTAAGTTGAATAATCAATATTTTTAATATATTGGTAGTTCCCGCCATTGCTTTACTAGGAGGCCTCAAACTGGCAAACATACGAATATTCTATTATAATATAATAATTATAAAAAAGTCAAAAAAAGAAGAAAAAGATAATAATAATATTATCTTTAAAGCAATCTAAGCTTAATACTTAATTCAACCTAATGATATATTGGTAGTTTCACCATTTAATACAATTCATTTAACTTTTTCTAATATATATACCCTGGTAATATACACGACTGTGTACATTCTACCTTTCCTATACCCCGCTCAAGTGGGGTTGGGTGGTGTTATAATGTGCATCATTTTTTTAAAGTTCAAAAGTAACCTTGTTTTAAGAAAATTGAAACGGATGGAGTTTAGTCATCAAATAATCACTTATTTCCCATGATAAATGAAGGTATGATGCATTTGATGGATCATGAGAAAGTGAATGAAGATCTGTTAAGGTTGATGGAAACCGAAGGTATTGATGTGCAACTCAGTTATGACGGGCTTCGTGTTCCAGTAAACTTATAGCATTGCGCTTTTCTTCACATACATTCTTTTTTCTTAGAGGAAAAAAAACCCTCACAGCACCACTTTAAAACAGTAAAATGTTGCAATTGATTGTTTTGTTTTGGCTCAAATGCGGAATATAAACATTGTATGTGATGCTTCCAGTATACAAATTGCTCATTCAGACGTGCTACAACTCTTAATACGATGTTTGCAAAAATATAAACATCGTATGCAATGCAATGCTTCCGATACACAAATTGCTGATTTATTTGTTTTAACTGCAAATTCATACTGTATCCCAATAGGGACTTGAATTTCAAGAGCAACTGTAGTGTCACTTGTAGCCCTGGATATCATCTTAGCGTCACATCACTTTCTCCTATCACTATTGCCGCACCATGAATACCCCGTGCTGTTTTACTGTCATTCCAAGCCATTATTTACACTCGCCCATCGTTGAAAAATACGTATAAAAAAGAAATAATCAGACACAACTTTCATGTATCTCACACCGATCACTCTGGCAGGATACAAATGGTGTAAGCCAGTTGTGTGTTTTAAATTCACTTTCTATACAGCTAGATCAAAAGGCTATCAGATTGTTGAAATTAGGAAACTGGTCATTTAAACGTGTTAGGCAAATGTTTTTAAGTAATTATCATTTTAAGAAGAGATAAAACGTGTTTGAAAAAAATATGCGACTTAATTGAGAGGTGGTGATATTTTTCCACAGCCAGCTCATATAAATATAAATATACTAATAATCAAATGTGCGTAGGCCCATTTACTTGTTGATAATATGGGTACCCGTGAACTCTATATTGGCATGTTGCTTACAGATGAATTAGATCTTTAGATGGACCATACATACATAGTTGCTCCCACCCAGACCCAGGCCATAAATTAAAAGGTCAAAAAGGGCCACATCAAACTTCAAAGGAAACTTAGATGGGGAGGAGTAGAGGTGCACAAAAAAATCGAATATTCGATTTGAACGAAAAAATATCCGAAACTGGTTTTTCAAAAAACCGGATTTTTTTATCCGGACCGGATATTTTTGAACCGGATAGTATAAACCGGATTTTGATATTTGGCCTCGACCGGATTTTTAGCCGGATAAATAACCGGTTTGAAAAAAACCGGTTTTTTAACCGAAAAAAAACCGCCCAGATTTTTAAAAAAACTAGCCGTTGGAGCCTATTTGTTACCGTTTTTTTGTCCAAAAATCTGATTTTTGCCACCCTAAACATATATATATA